>CALZFC010000004.1:435000-625000 GCA_945643635.1 Allodiplogaster sudhausi
TGCAATACAAACCGAACACACAAACTTTTACTTCAGCAACTTCAATGCAATTGGTTGGTACCAGAATTTTGAAGACTTTTATAACAGCTGAATCAACGACTATTTATAACCTCGGCCAAGCTACATGTATCAACCGCTTACAAAACATCTCAGCTTTATGGAGAAAGTCGGCGTTAAAACCAGCGATTTTTAAAAACAGCAAAAAAAGGGATTTTAAGAATATTTCGGAAGAAGGAACGCCATCTGGTCCGTGGTCTACGAGAACTTTCCAGAAATTAATATATTACGGTTTGTAGACAAGTTTATGAAATATAGAACGCTGTAATTGTTATTGTCTTTTTCGTTTTTAACTGCGCCTCTTATAATTTTTCTTCGAAAAGTGATCAGCATTTAGCTCAAAGTACTCTGCAAAGGATTTCTCCACCTGTTGAATGCAGCGACCTCGATTCGAGCACGCCGATGGAGAGCAACGTGCGATTGGACCTTAAAAAGAGTTTACCAATTAAATTAATTTTCTCTCTTTTTTTAAATTAATAACCTACTTTTCTCTATTCATTAGACAGCTTGACACAGAAATAACGAACGCTTGGCTTATGTATATAGTAGTACTTGAACATTGTGGCAACTTAAAAAATTTATGACAACTATCGGTGACGGAAAGGAAATAAACAAAGGGATAGTTCTCAGAGAGGGAAGAAGAAAATAAGATTTTTTCGAGGAGTATTCTGATTGTGAGGAAATAGGCACAAAGATATGTAGAGCCGAACAGAATAGTGAAGAGGAGTGCACACATACATATGTAGTTGTGTACGCGGAAAGATATTATGTGCACACACCGTTCTCGAATGCTCGAGAAAGGCGGGCACGCCGGAGAGACGGAGAGGAGGAGCGAGCGAGGGAGGGAAGGAGGCAGAGAGAGAGAGAGAGCGAGAGAGAGAGAGAGAGAGAGAGAGAGAGAGAGAAAGAAAAAGAGAGAGAGAGCAAGAGAAAGAGGGAGGCAGAGAGAGCAAGAGAAAGAGGAAGACAGAGAGAGAGAGAAAAAAAAGAAAAAGAGAGAGAGAGAGAAAAAAGAAAAAGAGAGAGAGAGAGAGAAAAAAAAAGAAAAAGAGAGAGAGAAAGAGATAGGGAGAGAAAGAGAGAGAGACGGAGAGGCTCAGAGGGAAGAGAGAGAGAGAGAGAGAGAGAGAGAGAGAGAAGAGAGAGAGAAAAAGAGAGAGAGAGAAAGAGAGAGAGAGGGAAAGAGAGAGAAAGATGGAGAGAAGCTCCGCCCACCAATGATGACGTCACCCGCGACGCCCGCCCTCCGCCTTCGACTCGCCGGCAGTGCAAGCGTACTCGTTGTGTTGTCGACCATGAGATGGTGCTCGAGGGTCGAGTGGTCCTGAGCGGAATGGAATGAGTACGGTAGGTGTGGTAACTGTGGTCATTCATTATTGATCTCTGATATTCTCTCTATCTCTCTCTATCTCTAGGCACTTTTTTATGTCTTTGCCACTCTCACTCTCTCTCTTTCTGTCTTTCATTCTAAATCATTTGGTCTTTTCACTAATGCTCCGTATGCCTCGCTCTCTTCTTCATGTTTTCATAATTTTCTTCTTCTTTCAACTACGACTACAATAACTCGCTTCTTATTGATAAACACACAAGGAATGGATTCAAGGCAAGGGGGCTACGAGGGAAGCGCAGCCCCAATAAGCGCAGCGCCCAAAAAGCGCAGTACCAATAAGCGCAGCGCCAAAAAGCGCAGCGGTCAGCCAGAATAGTAGAATAAGGTTATTTTCGAGAATATTGTTCATTTTCAAATACAGTGATAATACACATTATGATTGAAAAATATTTTCATTAATATTTATTTATTCGTTTCATAGGTCTAATTGAAAAATCTGCTGATGACCTCACACACAAATTAATGTATCTATAATATAAGCAACATTGCTCTCCATCCGTAACACATGAACTTTTCAAAAGTGTATAACAAAAGAAGTATGTTCTCAGACCACTCATAATGTTTAAATTATCAAAATACAACGATAATGTACAGCATGATAAGAGCGGAAAGAAACCAATGGAATTACAGAAAGTCTGTGTTCATGCACAAGACTTACAGTCCCTCCCAATATTTCAGAAGCATACATTAATTCGATTTATTAGATTAATTTTAAAAAAAATATTTGATTGTTGAACTCCGGATTCTATAAATTGAAGTTTTCTGTTCTAATCGAGTTATTTGGGAATAGTTAAGGTGGTAATAGTTTTTTTTTGTTTCAAAAAAACTTGATATACATAAGAGTATTGTAGTTTTCTGGCAAGGAAATGAATTATGTTGTCAGTCACAGTGAATCAGGCCCATGTAAAACTGGCCGTTGAAATTTTTGCCACTTATCCAAAACAGCAACAGAAGCGAGTTATTGTAGTCGTAGTTGAAAGAAGAAGAAAATTATGAATACATGAAGAAGAGAGCGAGGCATACGGAGCATTAGTGAAAAGACCAAATGATTTAGAATGAAAGACAGAAAGAGAGAGAGTGAGAGTGGCAAAGACATAAAAAAGTGCCTAGAGATAGAGAGAGATAGAGAGAATATCAGAGATCAATAATGAATGACCACAGTTACCACACCTACCGTACTCATTCCATTCCGCTCAGGACCACTCGACCCTCGAGCACCATCTCATGGTCGACAACACAACGAGTACGCTTGCACTGCCGGCGAGTCGAAGGCGGAGGGCGGGCGTCGCGGGTGACGTCATCATTGGTGGGCGGAGCTTCTCTCCATCTTTCTCTCTCTTTCCCTCTCTCTCTCTTTCTCTCTCTCTCTTTTTCTCTCTCTCTCTTTCTCTCTCTCTCTCTCTCTCTCTCTCTCTCTTTCCCTCTGAGCCTCTCCGTCTCTCTCTCTTTCTCTCCCTATCTCTTTCTCTCTCTCTTTTTCTTTTTTTCTCTCTCTCTCTCTCTTTTTCTTTTTTCTCTCTCTCTCTCTTTTTCTTTTTTTTCTCTCTCTCTCTGTCTTCCTCTTTCTCTTGCTCTCTCTGCCTCCCTCTTTCTCTTGCTCTCTCTCTCTTTTTCTTTCTCTCTCTCTCTCTCTCTCTCTCTCTCGCGCTCTCTCTCTCTCTGCCTCCTTCCCTCCCTCGCTCGCTCCTCCTCTCCGTCTCTCCGGCGTGCCCGCCTTTCTCGAGCATTCGAGAACGGTGTGTGCACATAATATCTTTCCGCGTACACAACTACATATGTATGTGTGCACTCCTCTTCACTATTCTGTTCGGCTCTACATATCTTTGTGCCTATTTCCTCACAATCAGAATACTCCTCGAAAAAATCTTATTTTCTTCTTCCCTCTCTGAGAACTATCCCTTTGTTTATTTCCTTTCCGTCACCGATAGTTGTCATAAATTTTTTAAGTTGCCACAATGTTCAAGTACTACTATATACATAAGCCAAGCGTTCGTTATTTCTGTGTCAAGCTGTCTAATGAATAGAGAAAAGTAGGTTATTAATTTAAAAAAAGAGAGAAAATTAATTTAATTGGTAAACTCTTTTTAAGGTCCAATCGCACGTTGCTCTCCATCGGCGTGCTCGAATCGAGGTCGCTGCATTCAACAGGTGGAGAAATCCTTTGCAGAGTACTTTGAGCTAAATGCTGATCACTTTTCGAAGAAAAATTATAAGAGGCGCAGTTAAAAACGAAAAAGACAATAACAATTACAGCGTTCTATATTTCATAAACTTGTCTACAAACCGTAATATATTAATTTCTGGAAAGTTCTCGTAGACCACGGACCAGATGGCGTTCCTTCTTCCGAAATATTCTTAAAATCCCTTTTTTTGCTGTTTTTAAAAATCGCTGGTTTTAACGCCGACTTTCTCCATAAAGCTGAGATGTTTTGTAAGCGGTTGATACATGTAGCTTGGCCGAGGTTATAAATAGTCGTTGATTCAGCTGTTATAAAAGTCTTCAAAATCCTGGTAATAACCAATTGCATTGAAGTTGCTGAAGTAAAAGTTTGTGTGTTTGGTTTGTATTGCACTTTTTTTCGTCTATATAGTAAAAAGATGCCTTTTTCTGCATCTGTTATATGATTATATTATTTAACTGCAGTATTGAACTGTAATTGGAGTTAACTAAGTTTACTTTAACTGAAATAATGAAACAAATAATTACTTTAATATTTAAAATTTAACAGCAAAAAAATAAGTTAATTTATTATTAAAAATAAAATATAAATTTTTTACATATTACTCTTCTTTCGCCTTGTTCAGTGAAGCAGTATACGCTGCGATTGCTCATTCACTGCGCACTCGGGCTCGCGCTGCCAGCAAGGCAAGAATTTGTTGCTTTTTTTCTCTCGAAAATAATCATTTTTAAATAAAAAAATTAAAATCCAACTGTTTAATTTTGGCGGCGCAGTTAAGAAGGGAAAAAAACCAAAAAAATTAAAGCGTTATATATTTCAGTTTTGCGTTTTGTTCAAAAGTTTTCCACAATGTGTTATATTCAAATTAGTGGTGCTTGATTTTCTTTTCTTTTTAAATCTACTTCAAGTCCCCACAATAAGATCGCTGATTCTTTCCCTAGAATTACATTTTTTTTGTTATCGCTTCTCCCAAATGCTGGTTCAGTAAGATTGGGCATAAAAATTCAGCTCCGAGGATTGCGAATGTTCGACGATCTGAATCATTATTTGGGTCAAGCGATAGCAAAAAATGAACCATAATTCGGGATGGATTTGGCGGCCGTCCCTTTAAAGACCGAAGTAGCCGTTCTCTCTGGGAAGGCAGGCAGCTGACATCTCTCGTGGCATTGGACAAGAGGAAGTGTGATTCTGGGTGGACGAATAACAAGGAAAAGTGAGAGAGACAGAGAGAGAGAGACAGAGAGAGAGAGAAAGAGAGAGAGACAGAGAGATGAGAAGGAAGGAGAGGGAGAGTGAGAGAGGCCAGAATTGGGAACAAAGCGGAACAAGAAAGAATGGAGTGATAGATGGCTAACATTCAAAATGGCTAGCGAATTGTGCCACAGTCCATTGAATTCTTTGAGAAATACAATTAGCCCTGGGGCTGGTCCGATTTTCTCTCTATGTAGCCTCCTCTCTCTCTCTCTCTCTCTCTCTCTCTGTCTTTCTCTCTCGCTGGCTCTAAACTTTTACTTTCGTAAAATACGGTATGGATCCTCCAAAACATGTATGTATGTAGTATGTTGCAAGAATATTGCGATAGAATAGTACCAACAGGCGGGCATTGAAATCGAGTCATTCTCTTATGCTTTTATCCCGGACGCAATCCACTGGGCACGTATTTTTTTTTTTTATAAAAGTGAACAAAGCGTGACATGAAAGCACACTAATTTGAACATGTTCTAAATATACTGCATATTTTTGTGATATTGCTACGTATGTGGATGCTGTGTTAACAAAAATGCTTAACAGCTGAAAAGATATGTTTAACAAGAAAAATTAGACTAGAAACGGTGCAAAGGTGCGCCTGATCCAGTAATTTTTGTTTTGCCTCATACAGTGATGACTCATGCATTGATTGAAAGGTGGACACATTTTTAGAATGCCTTACTCCATTTACGTTGATGGATGCTCTAATTGTTCCCTGTTGGCTAATTATCTAAAACAATCGCTTTTGTTCGCATTTATCCACTATTCGGTCGTACTCAAATCGCCCAGTCATTATCGACTTGCATACATGTATTACTTGACCCTGCGACTTTTGTTTTGGAAAGTATTTCCCAATGTGGGACAGACGAAAGCACTAACACAATTACGATTATTTGGTATTTAGGATTATTTAGTAAATTAGTAAATAGTATTACTAGCCCGCGGAAATCAACACACGAACGTTGATTGGAATCACACCGTCAACTTATGCTTTTATCGCCGGCGCAAACCACAGGGCATGGCATAAAAAAAATTATAAATGTGAAGAAAAATGCGAGACGAAACAGTTTATTGAAATGTACACTAAATGTACTAAAAAAATTTTAATGCATGTTTTACACGTCCTAACTTCCCGGAGCAGAATTATTCGACTGATAATCATCTCTATTTTTCTGTGTCACTCCAAAATGGTAAAACGATTCAAAGACAAGTCTGCGACCCGGTGCATTTCTTACGCGAGGAACGGTCATATTGCGTGAGATATGGCGCTTCCTTGATTATTTGGGCACAGACCTGACCTATACTATATAATCCTTACATTCTATGTTCTGCAAACTTATTTTGCGAATTTAATTCTCCAAGATCATCTGTTCCTCTTCCAATCGTTTTTCTATCATGCACATCCATTCCCCAAGATTGCAGTGAAGATTCTCGCAAACTTGATGCTTATTACTTTGATCATCAAGTAGAATTTGCGGATGCGCGGCAATTTGAAATCTCACATATGTATATTTTCGGTTTCCTTTAAGCAACAGACTCGATTAATTTGTCGAAATTCACTCAGAAATTCGACAGTATAAAGTAAGTTTTAACGAAAAATAAGTTAAGACGAAAATGCAATCGAAATATTTCATGTTGCTGGTGCCCACGAGGATGGACACTCAAACCAGTCGTCTTCTTGTTGTTGATAAAGAGAAGAAAAAATCGTAGTAGGAGCAATGAAATTGCGGAGGACAGGGGTTCCTAACATTGGAATGAGTAATAATACGTTCTGAGTAATCCTTTTCATAAAACAGCTTTTGTCAGATATAGAAAGACGCTTCAAAAGAAAAGGTGTTGTGCCAAATGCTAATTAGGCAAGAATGACTGGGCGATTCGATTTCGACGGAAATGTGGACACAGGCGAACAAAAGCGATTGTTGTCCTAGTTTTCTAATAGGAGACAAGTGCCAAAAGAATTTTCCCGTCGCCTTCCCTCGCTCGTGACGTCATCGCCGTGAATGTGACGAGCGTCAGCTGCGGCGTCGACCAGCAGCCGCCACTGCATGTTCAGCGTCACTTACTTATTTACTTACTTTATTTACGGTCACAAAAGTGGCACGTGTATATATATATATATATAGAAATTAGCATGTTAAAACACGATAGAAAATATGAAAAAGTAAATACAACTTAAATCACAATGGTACAGGAAGTGCACGATTAGAAGACATAGTTGACGTTGCACGACATAAACTGGACTTCGATATGGAATTGAACAATTTAGCAGAGCGGATAAAAAACGAATTGGCACGTACTTTTAAGCGGCTCGTAGGAAAAGCAAGTTGAATAGAAAGGCCGCGCGTTCTTGAATTCCGGAAGTGGTAGTGATGGGGGAACAAAGAACAAATCTTCCTGCGTCCAAAAATTAAACGGCGAGCTAATGTGAAGTCAAAATCTTCGCGACGACATTTAAGTGACGGGATGGAGAGAATTCGGTTAAGCGTTTCACTGGGAGGAAGTGACTGGCTTGTGTAATGTAAACAACGACGAAATATAATACTTTTTTTCTAAGGCGCGAATATCTTTAAGGAGGGACGGAGAATATACAGTAGTACAATTTTCTAAAATGGATCTTACGTAAATATTATAAGCGGAAAGGAGAACATTCTTGATACGGGTGCGAAGGGAACGGAGGATAAGATAGGCCTTGGAGAGTGCAGAATTGGCTATCTTATTGCAATGGAGTCACGAGACCGGCCGACACTTGAACGGGGATTACGGTAAGGAATAACTAGAATCTCGAGATGACTGTCTGAAGAGAAAGAGCGAGCCTAAAGATACGACGTTTCACCGAAGCAGAAAAACACCGTGTCGCCTAGCCATGTATCGGGCATCCCATAACAAGCGAATCATCGGCTTCATTTCCGTGTATTTCTGAACGAGATGGGCGCTGGGCAGATACTAAATGAAATAGGAATTTTTACCAAAGACTCTCTCACTCTCTATCTCGCTTCCTCTTTCTCTCGTTCTCTATTTGTCTCTTGCATTCTCTATGCCTCTCTCTCACTCGCCCTCTTTATTTCTTTATACATATATCTGTTACTTTCGCGCTTTCTCTGTCCCCACCTCTCTCTCTCTCTCTCTCTCTCTCTCTCTTCTCTTTCTCGATCCTTCTGCTCCTTTCGCAAATATACATATGAAAATCAGGTGAAAGATAGAGGGTGGCGGTTTTTGCCTTTGTATATATGTATAAATATACCTCTTTCAATTAGCGTATTCATCAATGTATGTGTACGTAGTTCGTATAAATATGTATATGCATATTTCTATAAATTATTAACTGAGTGCTCCCCTCTCACAAGCGAGGGAGCGAGAAAGAGAAAGAGAGAGAGAGAGAGAGAGAGAGAGAGAGAAGATAGAGCGAAAGGGAAAGAGAGAGCGTTATAGAGAAAGAGAGAAAGCGATCAAATGAGGATGCTTGTCTAATGCCAGTCAAATTTTATGGATTTTTTCTTGAAGCCCGCCAAGCTTCCGCTCTTCATCTTTCACGCCTCCATAATCAGACACATGCCTTCATCTTTCTAAATCGCGCCAAATCTCACCATCTCTTTGTCTGTCTAACTAATTCTCTCTCTCTATATTTATTACTTTTCTCATTAATGTATTTTTAAAACTTTTAAATTATTTTTAAACGGCATGGAAGGTGTTCTGATCGATTTCTCATTTCTCCTGTGAATGTTATGGTTGATCCGAACATGAAAACCAGCTGGTCGCAACATTGATGAGAAACAACGGAATAAAAGAAAGCGTTTTCTTTTTATTTCCCGATTTTATCATATTTTCATTTGTCTATATATTTTTTAAGTTTAATGAAGAATGATTATTAATTATTTAAAAAATAGAATGCTCGGCTTGCTAAATTTACAAACTAAATTTACCTAAAAGGAAGAAATTGTTTAATACATATTTCTTCAAGGGAAAAAACCTATGGGAAAATTGCTCAATGCAGAAAATAATATTATTTTATTTTATTATTTTATTTTCTATGAAAAAAACTGGTGTCTTATTGTGATCATGCTATTGAATGGCGCACATGTTTCGTTACTCTTTAATTTTTTTAAATCTTGCTTGTGCTTATTGTCAGAACATTAATCAATTATTAAAAACGACAAACGTCCACCTTCCGGATAACTGCCTCAGACGAGATTGCTGCTGGAGGTAAAGACCAAGTCGACCGATCATAGTTTGCAGCGCGTGGAGATAATTGATGGAATTTATAAGGAAATGGAAAATGATACATTTGAATAAATTTAGTTAATAATTAAATATTGTTTCTTATTCAATTGTCATTTAATAGTATACAATTTTTTCAATGTGGTATATTTCAAGGTTCTAATAACATGTCCCGGCAGTTTTGAGATCAACGCTATCTATTTAGTACCGGGTGCTCCGTTTGAAACGTTTCCTCATCGATCTTTAATTAATGAAATTATCTCCAATTTGAAATCACCGTTGGTTGGTTTGTCAAAACATGAGTTTAATTACCAATAGTGTATTGCTAATTTTAGTTGAGGCGGCCATCGCTTTCTCTGTCAAGTCAGGCAGCTGATTTCTCAGATGACAATGAATAAGAAAGTGAGATGCTGGAAAGGAGAATAGCAATAAATATAGAAATATAGAGGGAGAGCGAGAGTGAGAGAATTGTAAGAGAAGAGAGAGAAAGAGAGATAAATAGAAGAATAAAGAAAAGAGAAATTGGGAGACAGATGATAGATGGAGAGAAAGAAAAGAATTAGGATGAAAAAAAGAGGACGAGAGAGTGAGTGAGAGCGAAAGAATGAAGGAAAGACGGGAACAATCTTCAGTATGGGAAGAGAATTGAATGTTCTCCTTCTCCTTTGTTTCCACTTTCCACCGCCGTTTCTGAATTCCATAGGAACTTGCTGACGGAATTCCGTGTGCGGTTGCACGCATTTCTTTTTAAGTATCTTAACATAAAGATATGTACATATATAGCTCTCTCTCACTCTCCTTCTCTTTCTTTCTCTCATTCTCTCTCTTTCTCTCTCAATGTGACATACACGGCCACAAATATCAGGGACCTTCATATAGATTACAAGCGAGATGCTTGAAATAACGAGCGAAGTCGACTGCTCGTTCTAAAAGAAAGGTAAAAAAATGAAAATAAAAAGAGAATGGCACATTTAAACAAAAAAAAAATTAATATCATAAATTTAATGTGTTCTATTTTCGTTTATAGTTTAAAAAAAGGCTTTATTACGCTTCCAAAAAGGTTTCCATACAGTATTTCAAGCCTCTTACATGTCCCGGCAGATTTGAAATCAACGCTGTCTATTTAGCAGTAGTGACAATAGATACCCCTCTTTCATGAGATTATTACCATTTAATGTATTTGATATCATTTGTATTAGAATTCAAAGGAATTTTGAGGCCGTTTTCACAGACGAGTGACTCAGCTGACTTTTCTCACGACAATGAGCACGCGGAAGAAGTAGAGAAAGAAACAGAGAGTGAGTGAGAGAGAGCGAGAGAAAAAGAGAGAGTGAAAAATAGAGAGAGAGCTAGCGAGAGAGCTAGAGAGAGATAAAGAGTGAGGGAGACAGAGAGAGAGCGAGAGAGAGAAAGAAAGAGAGAGCGAGAGAGATAAAGAGAGAAGGAGGCCGAGTGAGAGAGATAGGGAGAGAGAGAGACGAGACAGAGAGAGGGAGGGAAGCAGAGATAGGTGGAGAGAGATGGCGAATGAAAGATAGCTGGAATTATATGGATGGCCCGAAATGAATCTCTAACTCCCATCGAGGAAGCATCAATTCTCTGGCGATTTGGCGGGCGATCGCAGTAGAAAAGCGCCGGGTCCTTGCCCTGAATATTATTTCATTGTGTATGCATTCCATGACAAGCGAGTCATTCGCTTCATTTCTGGGCATTCCTGAAAATGGAGGCAGAGATTAAAGTAGAAAAGGTTTTTTTTTCAGAAGAGAACAAGATAGAGAGAGAGAAAGAGAGAGAGATAAAGCGAGAGAGAGAGAGAGAGATAAAGATAAGGGGAGAGAGAAAAAGAGAGAAAAGGAGAGAAAGAAATGGAGTCTGTTCATAATTAGTATTTCCAGGCATACCCGGCGGCTGACGAGTATGCTTGGCATTCCCAAAGGCAATCGGTTATCGATTGATTTTTTAAATGTTTTTTATAAAATAAAATCATTCGATTATTTTGATATTAGAGTGATATTTTAGAAGAAATTAGAAGTAACACGAAAATAAAAGATGGGAGAAGTCTCTGTACTCACAATGAAGGAATCTTTCTGCTGCAACTGCTGTTCCAGCTTCATCCCGCGAGAGCTGTTATTCTGAGTGGATCACCGAATTCGTAGCGTGTGTGCTCTTAATTTTTTTTTAAATTTATTATTTATGTTTTTAATTAATTATTAAATTTTCACAGTAACAAGATCCTCTTTTTTCTCCAAAAGAAATGTTTTTTTCCTTAATGCAACCCATCATGCTGGACCGGTGGTTTTCATGAGGAACGATCTGATAAGATGTGCAGAAATGATTCGCTATCTAATTGATTCGGAAAACTAGCTTGTGATTAATTGAAGAAAAAAAAGAGTCCGATAATCTACCTGGTACTTTCCGAATCATATACATGTTTATAAGTTTTCAGGTTTCGACAACGAATTTAAGTCCTTCATGTAATAAGTTAGCTGATTTTTCCCTCGATATACATATTTTTTGCTATCGTTTCTCAGTAATGAAGCTTCTGTAAGATTATCCGCGGCGGGTGGACGTAAAAAAATTAGGTCCGAGGCTTGCCAATGTTCGTCACACCAAAATGCGCACTTTATGTCCGGAAAAAATTGGCTGCCTTCTCTTTAAAGAGCGAACTAGCCGTTCCCTCTGTTCCGCATACATTTGAAATTTAAATAAATTCATTTTGTTTACCTTTTTCTTCACATTATTAAAAAAAATACGGGCCCAGTGTTTTGCGCCCGCGACAAAACCTTAAGAGGATTAAGCGAATTTTAATAAACGCTGGTTGGTAGGCCAAATGAAGTAATAAATAGGAAGTAATCCTAATAATGTATATTATTGATTACACACGGTCAAATGTTTGCGAAAGAAAAATTGGTCGAAAAGATGCTGACCGGTGATTCTGATTGCTGAAATGAGTCTAAATGAATTCCCCGAGTGGTTAATAATGATTTTGTTCAAATGAAGGCGGGCCATTTATATTAATAAAATCGGTTGATTTATTTACGTTTCTCTATTATTATCTTTGTTGATTGTCTTATTATTCATTATTCACATCTGATTATTTAATTATTTGTGATTATTAAGTGATTCATTTCGTTTCTTTATATGCCCCTTTCTATGCGGTTAGTCTTAGTAACGACTTTACCGTCTTTAAAACGCATCCTTCATTGAACTAATCTAACTAGAACAATCGCTTTTCTTCGCATTTATCCACAATTCCGTCGACCTCGAATAGCCCAGTCATTATCACCGTACGCGTATTTGGCCAGGCTACTTTTATCTAGGAGATGAGAGCGTTCCGGAAAGCTCGAAGCGCCTAGAGAGCCTATCTTAAAGTTCCGCAGTATCAATTGTGGGTTCCAAATACTTAGTCAGTTTCCCAATTTTCGGGCCCTTATGGGTACTTTTGGGATCCTTACACTCAAATACTCAAAAGCCAAATAAACGGCATTTCGCGAGAAGAGCGCGAAGAAAGGTGTCTGATCCCCCCGGAAAGCAAAGGAAGCAAGAGTGGAAGTTTAGGTTTGAAAACGACAGTATTAAAATGAAAAGCTTTAAAAGTTGATAATGGTTGGAAAGTTCTATTCTTTGCAGAAATGAAAGATTGAAAATATTGTGCAATACACGTTAGCAGGTTGATCAAGTTCAAGAACCATTTCGAAATTGCAGCTTCATGTCAGGTAGAAGAAGAACAGCCGGGTCTCGCTTATGATTCGAATATTTGCTTCCTCTTTTCACACCAAATATTTTCTGTCATTGATATATTTTCTTGTCTTGTTCTCCTTTCTAACCATAAGCCAAGAGACAATAGCATGCTTTTTGTGCATACAATATATATATATATATATATTTGCCCCTTCCGGACTGTTCTGGAAAAATTCCAAGTCCCGGGGTAGAACTTGGCCCGTTCTGGAATTTTCTGGAACGTTCCCAGTATCGTGGACAGATGTTGGCCCCTTTCGGAATCTTCTGGAAAGTCCCGGGGCCAAACTCGGCCTCCTTCTGGAACCTTCTGGAATGTTACAAGGACCGGGGCAGGCGTTGGCCCCTTCCGGAATGTTCTGGAAAAATTCGATATCCCGGGGCAGAACTTGGACCCTTCTGGAGCCTTCTGGATCGTCCCCAGTGTCGGGGGCAGAAGTTGTCCCCTTCCGGAATGTTCTGAAAAATCGCGCTTCCCGGGGCCAACTCGGGCACTTCTAGAACCTTCCAGCATGTTCTATAGCATGGGCTGAAATCCGCCTCAGGTGCAAAAGTCACCACGTTTGTAGTGGTAGGAAAGTCGGACCGTTCTTTGTGGGTTTACAATTTGGATACCTCAAGGGAGGAGCATGGGTTTCCCTTCTCTGATAGAGAGATAGAAGAGAGAGAGAGAGAGAGAGAGAGACAGAGACAGAGAGAGAAGATTGAGAGAGAATGCTAGAGAAAAAGAAGCGAAGAGAGAGAGAGAACAAGAGAGAAGAATAGAAAGAGAGAGAGGAAAAAGAAGATAGAGAGAACAAGAAAAATAAAAATTTTAGAGAAGTGCTAGTAAGAGAGTTAGAGATAAAGAGAAAATCTCACAAACTCGAATGCATCTTCAATGGTGGCAATTGTGATTGGCCCGATGATCTGCTCAAGAAATATAGTTTTTTTAATATTACCATAAATCAATGACCAAATAAAATAATTTCACAAATTTGTGACTGTTTTTTAATGATATGCTGTGAATTTAACAGGAGAAGACAACAATACTTCTTAAGTCAAACGAAGTGAATCCTCCATCACGGTGGTTTGCGTCTCCTCTCGAGTAACATAAGAAACTATTATGAGTAATCTAGGATAACAAGTAGCCAAAAAAATCAAAACATGAAAAACGTTTTACGATTGTTTCTCTGCGTTTACTAGAGTTTAGAAAAGCCGAACCTTGTACTATGCTAACGAATGCATATTAGTATGCAATTAATAACTACAATTAGTATGCGGCAATTAATTAATTAAGTAAGGAAAAATGTGAAAAAATTTTCTAATGTAAGTGGTCTGATGCTGAGAATTGGATGAAATCCCTCTCAATATGCCCAATGCGATAAAAAAACGACCTAAAAATGAATATAAAATAAACCGTTTGGATCAAAGCCGCCTACATTAGCCTCCAGAATGCACTCACGACGAAAATTCTGACCGCACTAACGATAAATATGTTGAATAATTTGAAGAATCAATTAGGTTTATCAGAGCGAGTCGGAACGATTGTTTCGTCACGCTGAACACTTGTGAATTTCATTAAATGCAAATGTGAGTGAGAAAGAAAGAGAGAGAAAGGACCTATAATATAGTTAGATAGGGAAGGATATTGCAGTGAATGAAACGAAATTTTCCAAGCGATATGCATATGTCTACGTTGTCGTGTCTTCAGTCTCATTTTTCTTTCCATTTGGTTAACCGATGGAATTCAATATAATGCTTAATACATAAGAAATTATTGAATCCGACGGTCGATTACATGGTCCTCAATCATTCACAGGCGCTTTTCGAATTAGTTAATTTGAGATAATGCAAGCAAACCAATTGCCGACCGATTTGAACTGTTTGTGCATGGTTATCGAGTTAATTTTGGAAGACAGTAAAGCAACAGAACAATATCATTTTGCATAGAAGAAAAACTTCTTCGGACCATGTATTTCGAGATGTCAATTAAATAGAATAAGCCATGTTCGACATATTTTCAATAATCTTCATGTAATGAAGGTGTGAATATTATTGGTCCGAAAAGAGTAGATAAATAAATATTTGAAACTTTTTTCTTCGTCAAGCAAAACTATTTGATTGTTTTCTTTAAAAGGGGGCAACTCCCCTTGCGGCCACCCGACCAAACAGTGACTCAGCGTATCTTGAGTCACCCGTGAAAGCATAAAACTATAAGCTACAATGTTAAGTCTAAAACGTGGCTACACTATGATAAAACACTAAAATGAATAAAGGTTCAATGGGGCAGACGGCAGGGCACGACCCTGCTACACTAATCATAGTCCAACAAAGAGACTAATGTAAGAGAGAGACAGAGAGAGAGAAAGACGGAGAGAAAGTGAGAGAAGAGGAGAGAGGCAGAGAGAAAGAGAGAGAGATGTCGAGAGAGAGAGAGAGTGAGAGAGAGAGCAAGAGAGAGAGAGACGCTTTGTTCACTTATTAGGAAAATATTTAAGCTTGCTTTTAGTTTATATTGAAATAAATAAAAATAAAAATAAATCCAAAGTGAAAGAATAGGTTAGAAAATCACAAATGAAGTACATATATACATACATTTTTATGTTTGTTAGCATCAGCATATGACGCGATTTGCGAGAGTTTCAAAATGGCCGGGGACCCGGCAAAATTAGATTTCGCACAAAAGCTCTTTATAGGCACTTTTTAACACGGCGAAACGATTGGAATGGGTCCGGGAGTCTGAAATCGCCATTTTAGCGAGCTGTGCGACGTTTAAAATTCGAAAGCCCGATGAAACTTGCAAAGATGGTCGCACATTCGCATTCGCAGTTTCGCACACAATAAAGCCATATTCGTGAAAATTTTATCATAAATAGATAAGGTATTGCTTAAGAAATCTGCTAAAGTAGAATTTGAAAATATTCACTTTTATGGCCTCAGCGGCCTCTAGACTTTGGAGAAGCGCCATTTTCTTATATGGAAATTTGTCATGGGTTTTCTATCTTAAGTTGTAGAGCAAAAAATTATCTTTTTAATGAGCTATAGTATGCCAGATACCGATGAGTTTTTTATGTTTCCCAATCATAAAACTGTTGAAATACCCTCGATTCAGTGCCTGTGAATTGGCTTGCACTTTGTTTTGGCGTTACCCACGTCGAAAACGCAACACAAGCGATATACCGCATGAGGGTAGTCTAGGGAATTTATGTAGGTTGTTATGTAACTGTTTAAATAAAATTTAAATGCAAAACAAATTTATTAATTGCCGGGCAAAAGAGTTCGCTCTCCCGGGGAATCGAACCCGGGGCATTGCGAACTCATTGTCAGTTCATTCGCACTACACCAAATCACCATTGCTAAAAGCGACATTGTCTTTCTTCTTACTCTGCCCGGTGCATAGGTCAAAGAAACGCCGAACCCGCGTATTTCAACAGTTTTATGATTGGGAAACATAAAAAAGCTCGTCGGTATCTGGCATACTATAGCTCATTGGAAGCATAATTTTTTGCTCTACAACTTAAGAAAGAAAACCCATGACTAATTTCCATATAAGAGAATGGCGCCTCTCCAAAGTCTAGAGGTCGCTGGGGCCATAAAAGTGAATATTTTCAAATTCTACTTCAGTAGATTTATTAAGCAATATCTTAGACCGATTCCAATCGTTTCGCCGTGTTAAAAAATATCTATAAAAAGCTTTTGAGCGAAATCTAATTTTGCCGGGTCCCCGGCTCTTTGGCTTCCTTACGATTCTCTCGCAAATCGCGTCGTATACTAATTGAATATGGCAACTTCCATCTTAAGAGAGCCAATCTGAGAGATTCGACCAGGGCTCTATGTTAGGCATGTCGGGAACAAAATTATTTTTTGATTTTCTTTTCTTTCTAAAGGCTTATGAGGCATCCTAAAAAGACCTCAAAAACATTTTTTCCAAAATTTTTTTTCTTCAGTTTACCATGGAAATGCACCGAAAACCCAAAAAAATTCAAATGACCATAACTTTGTTCGTTTTAAACATATCTTTATTTTGAATTACTTATTCGATTCAGAGTTGAAAGGCGCATAAAAAAGGTCCTAATGACGTTTTGCAAAAAAATTTATTAAAGGCCTCATTTTGGCATTTTAACATTTCGAGTGGTGCGTTTGAGGCATAAAAACCCCCCCATGTTAAAAAACTGAAGACGCCACGTAAAAGAGCGTCCTTTTTTACCCCTATTTAGATGCCTTTGAATAAAAAACTCCGATACACCTGTTTCAATATTTTGACATGAAGTTTGCCACCCACGATTGACCATGTTTATAAAAATGGCCATAACTCGTTTCAACGTCAACATTTTCGAACGATCATTATACTGTTCGATTCGTCTCTTCATTCTACAAAAGAACGTTCCGTGATATTTCTCTCATCATGAGTCGTTTTACGACTTTTTCAACAAAAACTGTTTTTAGACACTCTGCTGGCCATGGTTAACTGCATTTATGGAACATTTAGTGGTCCCATGTTAAGCAAGTGAAGGTTGTATCTGAAAGAGCATAGTTTTTTACTTCTAAAATGATGTTTGTCTTTTGGAATTTCCGACACACATTCTTTGATATTTCAGCCTGAACCTTGCCACCACGACGCGTGCGAAATACTGGAAAGGACACAAACACACTTTGCGTGCCTAATTTTGAGAATTTGAAGATTTCAATCCTATTTTTCAATGCACTATAACCTTTTATCGATACAAATAACATTATGTGCAAACAGTAATCAAATTTTACTTCTCAGTCGAACAAAAAAAATTTCCAATAACTGCTAAAAATTCAAGTCTGAAGCTCACTTTTTGCTACTTCCTTATAAATCGCTATGCCATTGAAAAGTGCGCTTGAGTATTTCCTATTCCTGAGCATTTTTGACGAAAGAGAGATAAAGTTGTTCAATAATCTTAGAAAAGGGAAATGAAGCCAGCGCCAAGTTTGCCCTACTTTCGTCGGTATCTTCAGCCGGTGAGAAGAATAGCTTTGACCTGTTTTTTGAGCGTTCATCTCGCTGTTAGCCTCAAAAAAGCGTTCTTCACCGCCCTTCATTCACTTTTCATTACTCAGGAACTGTTTGCAATCATAGAAAAGGGAAATGAATCCAGCCCCAAGTTTGGCCTACTTTCGTCGGTATCTTCAGCCGGTGAGAAAAATAGCTTTGACCTGTTTTTTCTCGCTGTTAGCCTCAAAAAACCGTTCTTCACCGCCCTTCATTCACTCTTCATTACTCAGGAACTGTTTGCAAATCCACAGTTCTTTCATTTTCAGCAGAATTTCATTTTGTTGCTAGAAGAAAACTAGCTGTAGATTTTTTGTTAAATAGAAGATATTCCCATTACTGTACATACATATGTTTCACTCTTATAAACTGTTTAGATGCCTCTTCGCTTTTTCATCTTCATCATTCTTATTCATGAATGGACAGCGGGCGTCGAGATTCCTACTTTACTTCATCTAGAAGGTATCCTTCAAGTACACAGGTTTCCTTACAGTAATATTTTAAAATAATTCGGCTTGTTTTGCAGATTGAGCTTGACAACGAAGCACATTCCGGTCTCATCTGGATTCGAAACAAGCTCGTATATGAGAACGAGGTTTGTGATGCGGATATGAGAACGAGGTCTGCAATGCTCTTGCATCAATCGCACTACCGTTCTAGAAGAGGAATCGAGGACGAGAATGAAGTGCCAAGAATTCCGGTGAAGCCTGAAGACGTCATCGGTGAAAAGAAATGCTACTTCTCATTATTACGTATGACGTCGTTGGAGGTGGAACCGCGACCAGCCGTATCTAGAGTGAGCACCGAATGCAAGGGAACTCTTCAAAAGTCAGTAAAAAATGTATAATATATGCAAGCTTTAATAACGAAAATATAAAAATTTCAATAATATAAAAATTTGCAGAATGGTGGACCTCGTAGATGATTTTGCTCTGGAATCACATGGTACCGTTAACGTACTAGATCTGGTGCTCTCGCGCGGCGCAGGAGAATTTTTCTTGAATTACGATGATTATTCAGAGGTAAAAATTCGAGCAACTGCCGTTGTAAGCATAATTTGCTTAGATCGCGGGACTCGGCGAACGCTTCATCTGTGAGAGTCATTTCGATGAATTGTACACAAGTTGGGAGCGCAAGCCATACCAGCACTTGAAATGGAAGACTGGAAAGAAAGCTTGTTCTATTGCTGGAAGGCCGTTCAAGACTCACGCAATAGCTCATCAACTGAGGACGAAGAAAGTGGTAGAGAAGGCAGAGGCCATGGCAGTAATGAAGAAGGAGGGCCTTCTGCTACATGTTGGATTACGTTGGTTATTTGAATAATTTAGTTTCTATTTTATTTGAATTCTACTGCCACAACCAAGATTATATTCTCAGCTGTCTGCCCGGCACACAAGGAGGAATTGGAGCGATACAGAACCCAGGATAAAGTCGAAACTTCCGGACACAAGATATTCCCACCGGTGCATGAAGGACGATTCTCGCAAACTCCAGACATAACTGACGAGCTCAACGAGTATAATCGAGCATCACAGGACGATCCAAGCTACTTCCCGCCAGAACCTCCCGCCACGACCAAAACCCATTCGATCATTTCTGAGAAGTGCAAGACGAAGTTTTCCGACTTTCTCGAGTCGCTTCACTTGCCGAGGATGGACAGACGGAACAAGGACTTCTGTCAGCTGGAAGACAGAAGGAAGAGGTCGAAGGCGAGCATTGTCCGCAGCGCATTGGACACAGTGTACAACATCATTGCCCCCGAAGGTTCCGATGATATAAAGGCAATGGTGGAGGACCCGGGAAACGAAGGACTCTATGAGAGAAGAAGGAGTAACAAGTATGAGCTGCTCATGCAGGAAATGAAGGAGCGATTCCAACACAGCTCGCATCGTAGCGAAAGGCTTCACATTGTTTCCATGTTTGCACGCTCACTCTCACATAGCGAGATACAGCGCTATCTTCCGGGACTCAGCCGATATTTCTACACGAAAGCCAAGAAGCACGCCATGCGTGGTTCATCAATCATTGACGATGGCATGGTGCCCGTGATGCGAATGCGATTTAGCATGCCTCAGCTGAACCGCTTCATTGAGTTCATCACGAGGTTATCACTTCTGATCTAAATAAGAAGAACATGCAGAGAAAACTTATAAAATTGTTTCAGCTACAAGGTGACAATTAGTTTACCATTCGGTTTGCGTTCTGCGACTTTGTCCGATGATACCTCGATCGAGTTTGGGAACACGCTTAGGAAGCATTCATCAACAGAGATCATCGAACTTTACAAAAGGTATAAATATGGTGAAAATAGCGAACTTTCTCCATCAGCATATTTTTGTAGGGAACTGATTGAGAGCAACGAGGAAGCTCTGAAGATGTCTGACTCCTCTATGTACCGGATTCTGAAGGCATGTTCTGCTGAGCGAAGAAAAAGCCTGCACGGAGTTGATTTCTACATAGGCGATGCTATGGATGTATGTTTCTATACTGCAAGTGTCTTTTGCAAAATATTTTAATCATATTTAGGCATTTCAAAGCGCTCTCGACATGCTAGAAGAGATGAGGATCAAGAACTTTATCGATGTTGCATGGTCCATGGCTCTTCGCAACAAGCTGCTGCAAGCGAAGGCATATCTGCGAACGGATTACAAGCTTCACATCAAGCCAGCCTCAAGAATTGCGGATCACTGCGTGCGCCACGCTCTATCTGACTCAATGGACGCCGCCTTCGCCGAACCATGCGACTACTATGTCGTGGGCGATGAAGATTAGTCACATCAACATGGGCTTATTTGCGACAGATGCGAAAACCTCGGTGCTGTTCAAGGAGATCTAAGGGAGACCATCAACATGACACAGAGACTGCGCAAGAGGAGGAGAAGACGATTGGAGGCGCCCATAGTTCAGAAAAGCGCAAGATGATGGAGACATATGGGAGGGACATCTATGATATTGAGAAGAAGATCCAGAATCTGAAGCAGCACCAACTTCGCGTTGCTGTCAGTGAGAACGACCACAAAGAGATCGTCGAGGGTCTTCAGGTGTGCGAAAATATGTGTACATATTTTTATCGTAACAGATTCTTTTGATTATTTTATTGATCATGTTTAAAAGCCTGTCTTCTTTTTTTAGGAGAATGAATGCTTGATTACCCAAGATTGGGCTATGAAATGGCTGCCCGAAGCAACCCGTGAGAAGACCACGGATTTTTTTGGAAAGAGGGGGATAAGTTGGCATTTGTAGCATGTAATTGCCAATGTTTCTGGATCTTTGAAGCAGCATACTTTTGTTCACATCATGAAGAGCGACCTGCAGGTATTTCGAGTTTACCTGTCATTTGGGTAAATATTTATTATATGTGTAAATGGAGTCAACTGTTGCAACAATTGAAGGATTCGGTCGCAGTGACAGCAATCATGAATCACACCGTGGCAGAACTTAGGAAGTCAGATATAAGGAACATTATATACCGCTCAGATCAGGCTGGTAAGACAAAATAATTCATTGAATAATTCACTAACCAACATTTTAATGGAATATGTTGCAGGCTGTTACAAAAGCAGCGCAACGCTTTCGACGGTCGTGCATATATCCAAGTTCACCAATACTCGCATCGCCAAATACGCCTTCTCCGAGGCGCAGGCCGGGAAGAGTGCCTGCGATAGAATGGTGGCCGTGGTCAAGAGGAAAGTGCACGACTTCGTTGATAGCGGAGGCAATGCCAGGAGTGCTGATGAGTTCTATGATGGAATTCTGTGGGGAAAGCTATTAAACGGACTCTCAGTCCACCTTGCGCATGTTGAAGACGGCAAGCTGAGCGCTTCATCATTGCCAGGAATTTCCCAGCTGAACACCTTCATCTTCGAAAAGGACGGCATCAGAGTTCATCGACATTCGCGGATTGGACAAGGGAAACTGGTCAAGTACGACTCTCTTCAGCAGAATCATGGTTATATTATCACTGACAAAGAAGGCGGATCTAATCATGGCCAAGACTCTAATCCCTTTTGGGCTGACATTGGTAGCCGAGGACATCAAGTAAGCAAACCGGAAGCGGCAAATACAGGACTGGAACACGAGAACGAAGAACCCTGCATGATTCCTGAAGATTCCGAACTTTGCATTGACGAGACGAGATTTCTCTTTCAATGTCCAGAAGAAACATGTGGTGCCGAGTTCATCGAGGAGAAGAACCTGGAGAAGAGTATTCTAATTGGAAAGCATAAAAGAAGGGCAGAAAGGGTAACTCTCCGCGATAACAGCTTACTCTTGTTCGCAGACGGCCTTGAAGGGCCATTGAAACATAGGATCTTCAGCGGAGTTGATGATGCCCTCGAGACGCTCGGCGATGACAACTACAATGGCAAAATTGCAAACAGAGGTTGGGCCCTGAAAGAGAAGAAACGGAACGAGAGGCTTCCTCAGAGGTCTAAACAATGGGCGTCTGACCAATTCGACGAAGGCATTAGAACAGGAGTAAAGGTTGATCCACGCGAGGCGCATACAAGAATGAAGAGCCAACGAGACGCGGCCACTGGCAAGCTGAGCTTTGGGACGGATGAAGTCCTCACTGTGCAGCAGTTGGCGTCAATTTTCAGTAGATTGTCTTCAGCGAATAAGAAGTCGCGCAGTTTCGCCGATCCTACACCACCTGCTCGGAAGAAAACCAAGACAACAGATCCCATTGATGAAATGTACGAGGAAGAAGGTGACGTGGAGCTGGAATTCGAGACGGACCCTCAATGGGGAACGGACTTTGACACCTACAAACAGGCGGTTTTGAAGCTAAATGCCGCAGCACCTTCTGACGACGGCGAAGCAGAGGTCACATATGACGAATTAGAAAATCTACAATTCATGTGAGGAACACCATTTATGATTGGAATGCTGAACGATAAATTTGAAATTACTCTTCTCGCTAAACACTTGAGCTAAATACATGCACTTTAAAAAGAAGTTTCGAAAATCTTGATTTTGTCAAGCTATTTTATGTCTTTTTTCTAAGATTATTGAACAACTTTATCTTTCTTTCGTCAAAAATGCTCAGGAATAGGAAATACTCAAGCGCACTTTTCAATGGCATAGCGATTTATAAGGAAGTAGCAAAAAGTGAGCTTCAGACTTGAATTTTTAGCAGTTATTGGAAATTTTTTTTGTTCGACTGAGAAGTAAAATTTGATTACTGTTTGCACATAATGTTATTTGTATCGATAAAAGGTTATAGTGCATTGAAAAATAGGATTGAAATCTTCAAATTCTCAAAATTAGGCACGCAAAGTGTGTTTGTGTCCTTTCCAGTATTTCGCACGCGTCGTGGTGGCAAGGTTCAGGCTGAAATATCAAAGAATGTGTGTCGGAAATTCCAAAAGACAAACATCATTTTAGAAGTAAAAAACTATGCTCTTTCAGATACAACCTTCACTTGCTTAACATGGGACCACTAAATGTTCCATAAATGCAGTTAACCATGGCCAGCAGAGTGTCTAAAAACAGTTTTTGTTGAAAAAGTCGTAAAACGACTCATGATGAGAGAAATATCACGGAACGTTCTTTTGTAGAATGAAGAGACGAATCGAACAGTATAATGATCGTTCGAAAATGTTGACGTTGAAACGAGTTATGGCCATTTTTATAAACATGGTCAATCGTGGGTGGCAAACTTCATGTCAAAATATTGAAACAGGTGTATCGGAGTTTTTTATTCAAAGGCATCTAAATAGGGGTAAAAAAGGACGCACTTTTACGTGGCGTCTTCAGTTTTTTAACATGGGGGGGTTTTTATGCCTCAAACGCACCACTCGAAATGTTAAAATGCCAAAATGAGGCCTTTAATAAATTTTTTTGCAAAAAGTCATTAGGACCTTTTTTATGCGCCTTTCAACTCTGAATCGAATAAGCAATTCAAAATAAAGATATGTTTAAAACGAACAAAGTTATGGTCATTTGAATTTTTGGGTTTTCGGTGCATTTCCATGGTAAACTGAAGAAAAAAAATTTTGGAAAAAATGTTTTTGAGGTCTTTTTAGGATGCCTCATAAGCCTTTAGAAAGAAAAGAAAATCAAAAAATAATTTTGTTCCCGACATGCCCCTGCTCGAGTCTCTCAGATTGGCTCTCTTAAAGCGAACATTCGTTGCAATCGCTTCATTCTTTTATGTTTTATCCCGGACGCAAACCACTGGGCACGGACACTGGGGTTTGTTTGGGCCACATGTTAGACACTAATTTGAATGTGTACTAAATATAATGTTAATTCTCAAGAGTGCGCGGTGAACGAGCAATCGCAGCGAATGCTACTCCACTGAAAATGACGATAGACAAGTAATATTAAATTAATTAATATGTTATGCTTAATATTAAATTAACTTAATTTCTGTTGTTTCAATACCTTGGTATATGTATGTAAGAAAACTGTATCGAAATACTTAAGAGATGTAAATTCGAAGCTACCGGTTCGGTTGCCTCTCGGATTTTTTTTATTTGTTTGCAAATTGCATAATGTATTTTACACAAGCAAGCGAATCGTAGACCCAGCGACCTATTTAAAAATTTCAGCTTTATCTCGAGAGCGACATCAAAACCAGCGGTATATACAAAAAAAAGAAGAGTAATCAAACCTAACAGCCAATAAGAGAGAGAAAGTGAGAAAAAGCGAGAGTGAGAGACAAGCGAGGGAAAGAGAGCGAGAGAGAGAGAGAGAGAGATGTATGTACGTGTGAGTTGATTATAAATTTTTCAGTAATTGAATTGTAATTTATTTTTTCATATGAAGTTTATCAACGTGCATGAGTGTGTAAGGCGACAGATAGTGTATTGAATCGTAAATTCCCTTTCTACTGAGCGCATCAGAAAGACTGCAAAAGGTCATATATGTATATATATATATTTTTTAAATCCAATTCTAATGTGAGATAACTTCTTTCATATTTGTTTGTAATTGTTGGCTCCGCCGAAGCAGATCCTCTCCAAAATCTAGCGTTTAGGCGCCTTTCATCTCTGCCCGCTTTATCAATATCGCCTCTACCCTTCGTTCTCACTCAATCTCGCATACCCTCTCTCTCTCTGTCAACGATCAAAATTTCAACCTGAATCTTTTAATCTCTGAAAGAAAAGCGATGCAACCAACGGCTCGCTTATTATGGGATCCGTTCACAAAGATTGATGCAAAGGTAAGCGGGTGTGATCCGGTGCTTTTCTGCCGCAGTGATCTTATTGTCGCGGGAGACTTGGCACTTGCTCGATCAGTTTGTTCTTCGCTCTTATCTAAAAGTAAATCAATCGCACAGCTGTACCCGTTACAGTTTCAGACTAGAGACAAAGCTAATTTAGGTGTGCCCATACATTATGAGGACAGATTTTAGGTCCATTTTTGTTGTGGGACCTCCATATTTCCATTGCACTCCTATTCTTGGACATATCCGATTTCTCTTCCTCTCTCTTTCTCCCTTTCTTTCTCTCTCTCTCTCTCTCTCGCTCCCTCTCTCTCTCTCTCTCGCTCCCCCTCTCTCTCTCTCGCTCTAAAATCTTTGTGGTCTTTAAAGTAAGCTCTTCCTGATCAACAGATGCGAAGTAATGAAGCCAATGATGACTCGGTTGTTGTGGGATGAATACGAAAATAATTATTCTGGCAAGCGGCTGTGGACAGAACTTCGGAACGTAAATTAAAATGGCTTCATCGTCTTAGGCTTTTCTCGCCGGCACAAACCACAGGGCTTGGATTTTTTTTTAATATGATGAAAGGGTCAAAAGAAGGTTTCATTCTTCCAGATTTACAAGTGGACATTTATTTGTTTTTTCAAAAGCAATTGATAGTTGACATCACTTCATTTCTCTATCACTCTGTCTGTGTCTGTCTCTCTCACTCTTTCTTTCTCGCCTTTCTCTCTCTCTTTCTCTCTTTCTGTCCCTCTCTATTTTTTTTTGTCTATATGTGTGTGTCTCTCTCTCTTTTCATATATATAGGTCGGCTACGGCGTCTCTTCCAGGGTGGTTGGTGCGATTATTTATACGAACCACGTGGAAAGATAAAGCAACTGGTATTCTTTATTCTCATACAAGATCTTACTTAATGAGATACAATTGCAATGGCTTACGCCCTTATATGCAATGACATAGATAGATTTACAAATCAATGTAAATCTGTGTAAATCGGAGAAAACAAAATAAAAAGATGTAAAATCAAACACGCTAAAGTTGTTTCATGAACTAGGTAGGATAATTCCCAGCAAATATTACAATGGAGAACAAATATCTTTTAACTTATTGTTAGCAGGCAAAGAAGTAATAAAGGTTGAAATTGAGGTTGAGAAATCACTATCTGATAAACTATTGAGAAGAGAGACAGTCTGGTGAGAAATGGAGTTTCTTAGAGTATTGGAACTGTGCGAAAATGGAAAGATAGATAAACGAAAGGTATATTTTTTTTAATTCAAATAGTTCTCCTGAAATTTCCTGGTCACACTGAAAACTTCCTTGCCGCGAAAAGATCAGTGAGCATTTTGCTCTCGCGGTGACGATTTCCTCAAAAAAAAACATTTGATTTTCGAATAAACATAATGATGCACATTTTCTTCATTTATTCGGAAAGCCGTGAGCAAAGTCTTCACAAGATAATTGAGCACCACGTGACCGCGCTTAAAACGTAGAGATACATAGATTGGTGGTTTTCAAGTTCGGATACACCATATCATTCATTTGAGAAATGTAGCATCGCTACTTGCTCCTCATTTAAAAATAGAATGATATTTAAAAAAAAACACTCTTTATGACAAAGCGCATGAATAAACGTTTTTAAATAGAATTCCACATTCTTGCCAAACTTGTGAAAGCACGCGACCAGCGCATGGAGAGCCCGCTAATTTACTTCCCAATTTCTCTATCAAAGCCCACGAGGGTACTATTTCCCTGTGCCTTCGGCATAAGAGGAATAATTAGACCGAGGCGTATTATTCTTCCATCGATTCTTTAGGGGAGATAGTATTAGAAGATGGGGGGGGGGATTCATATAGAGGAAATACAGTAAATACCTATACTTTTACAGTCTCCTACACTATTCTCATTCAAAATTCAGTTCTTTTCAATTTGTTTTGTTGTTAAATAAAAAATAAGACAAATAAATTCTAAAAGAACATATTTATCTTGTTCTAGCTCAAGTGAAAAATTCTCCATGTTGTAAGTTTTTTTCCTCTTGTATATTTCTTCCTTTTTTTCTCCATTCGAAAAAAAATACGATCTCCTTAAGTCTCCTCCCTTCCTGGTCAAAAAAACACAGAGAGGTAGCGAATGAAAATGCACACACAAAGAGACCCGGCGCTTTTCTGCCGCGATGAATCACTATATCACTTGCGATTTATGGCTTCTTTGATGAAATAAAAAGCAATTCTTCATACTATACATAGGAAAATCCTCTCGATTGTGAGATTCTTGATTCTAGAAATTCCCCACCGTAATCCCCGTTCAAGCGTCGGCCGGTCTCGTGACGCTGAACATGCAGTGGCGGCTGCTGGTCGGCGTCGCAGCTGACGCTCGTCACATTCCCGACGATGACGTCACGAGCGAGGGAAGACAACGGAAAAGGTGCAGGACATTTTTAGTGCGCCGCATACAGTGAGTGATTTTTAGTGCGCTTTTTACAGCATTCACTCAAATAATTGATTGAAAAGTGGCCACTTCTCTTACAGTAATAACTCCCTTTACATTGATCAATGATCTCTTTGCTACCTATTGGAAAGCTACTTGGACAATCGCTTTTGATTGCCTATGTCCACACAATTCTTTCGCGAACTCCTTTTTCGCCCCGTCATTATCGCTTTTATTTTGCCCGGCGACTTTTTTTTTGGAGCATTTTTCTATATCAGAAGCAGGCAATAGCTTAGCTAGGATTATTTAGAATTTATTAAGCGGTGCAAAGGCTTGCAATCTTCAAATAATATCGACTCATCCTCTTATCCTTTCGCACATGCACTGGGCATGGAGTTTTTATTCTTAAATATATTAAAAAATAAATGTAAAGAAATGGTGAGACGAAATTAAACACAAATACAGTATGTATGTACACTAAATTTATTATTTATTTTTAATGAGCATAACATATATTTCATTCTTCAAAATTCATGGGGACTTTTATTAGCATTTTTTTAAAGATGTTCTACAAATTGTTTCTCCTCTATCGAAATGAATATATAGGAATTGTTTCAGTTGATGACAGTTCTGGTATAAAATTAATTTGTTAGCATTTTAAATTACAGCCAGCGGATGCGGAATCAGAAAAGCTCGATCCGTATCCCCTGGCCCACATGGATATCTTTTTTTTTGCGAAAAAAGCTTTTATTTCCAAGTGATCCTCGATTTACGGCGACGAGAAGGCGTCGACTCATTATCACGCCTTCCACGGCGCAGTCTCCGGCGTCAACTTCAACGTCGTCATGGTGCTCGATCTGCAGTGGCGTGTACTAAGAATATAATTAATGGAGGCAAAACTCACTATTAATTCGCGCCTTTTTGCCGGAAAAAGAGGATGAAAGAGTATGTTAGAGAGAGACGAGACTCGAACGTCAGAAAAATTCCACTCCTTTAATAATATATTTTGGCTAAAAGTATTCACATATCAAATGTTCTTTCTAGTGCAGAATTAATCGATGGATATTCTTCTCTATTTTTCGGTGTTCTATTGCCTATTCTCTGCTCCCGATCTTTTTCCCTCTTCCTCGCTCGCTCCACTTTTTCTCTCTCACTTTTTCTCCGTTCTACCGATTAACCAGCAATTATGAATATTAAATCATACCGCTGGAATCCTATCACGCATGTCCTGCTATATTGCGAACGCATAAACTTGTTTTACTTACAATTCACCGTTCATCAGCTTTATTAATCTTCTTTAACTCTCTTATCTTTCTCCCTCTATCTTTATCTCACTCTCTCTCTTTATCTCTCTATCTCTCTCGCATTCTCTCTCTATCTCCTTCTCTTTCCCTTATTGAGGAAAAAAAACAGAAAAAAAAGATTCAAATGCAAGTGGGAGTGAATGGGCGCTTTTCTGCCGCGATGAACCGTCTTAACCAGTGCGATGTCACGTTTCAATGACAACTCTTTCCCCTTCTTAAACGGATTTTAACATTGTATTTTTTTTATAAAACAGGCATCTCTATCTCCCATTTACCATTATCGTTTGTATGTAGTTCTCTTTTCTCCTGCATACACTTGGGTTCCCCAAGTTCCTGTGCTTAGTAAAAAAAAACATAAAAAGTTACATAGGCATGTTTAGAATTCATCAAAAGGCGCTCTATCTTTGTCTACTTTAGATGGAAGAAATGATCGCAACGTTCACATTAAATAAGATTTACATTGAAATCTTCACCGTAATTTGCGAGCGCATTTGATACTGATTGATAATTCGATCATATAAGCGATTTTGAGGAGACATTTTTCATGTGCACAGAACGTGTTTCTCCGAGGAATCGATCGTTCGTATCTCGTTTCTCGGTACTGATTCAGACTAAAGAAGAGCAAGTTTAAGGCCGTTTCAAAGAAATTTCGTTGACTTGATTTAATTGTAGTAGTCCATTTTAGTTGTGTATAACGCCAAAGGTTCCATAGAATGATTAGTCTGGAACAGAGGTAATTTCTCTCTCTCTCTCTCTCTCTCTCTCTTTCTTTCTCTCTTTCTCTCTCTTTCTCTCTCTCTCTTCTCTCTCTCTCTCTCTCTCTCTCTCTCTCTCTCTCTTTCTCTCTCTCTCTCTCTCTCTCTCTCTCTCTTCTGTGTCAAAATTCCTATATCCTTTAATCTTTATAAAGGAAACTTCTTGGTCAGAAATGAACAGCGATGAAGCCAATGCCTCGTTTTGTATGGGATGGGATGCACAAAGAATGGTTCAAAGATAGGACCCGGTGCTTTTCTGCCGTATTGAAGTGTGATACCACATGATGAGACATTCTGCTTCCTCGATTTTGTGCCAGCTCGGTCGATGATCCAAGTCTATAATAGTTATATCCAAATGATGTTTACTTTCTCTCTCTATGTATTCCTTACTCTCGCTCTCTTACTCTCTCTTTCACTCTCTTATTCTCTCCCTATGTCTTCCTCTCAGATAGGGAATTGTGGGACAGATTTTTTTGTGCTTATTTTTGTTACAGGAGTAAAAATATTGCATAGAACTCCTAAACTTGAATATAGGCCATTAGTCTACTTCTCCTTCTCTTTCATCAAATTCCTTTTCTCCTTTAATCTCTGAAGTCCTGGTCAGAAATGGACAGAAATGTGTAGCCCATAACTCTCTTGTTATGGGATGGATCTCTGATGCTCGGCAATGGCCCTCTACTTATAACGTTTGTCTTTGCTCTTTTACTTGAAAGAAGTATAAACCAATGTGTTTCATATATATTTAAGAGAGCCTCTCTGTAAGACTCAAGGAGGCCGCTATGGACGCCTGCCCCGGGGAATTTTTGTTTTCTTTTACTTTGAAAACTTTATGAGGGATGTATCTGCAAATCATAACCTGGTTTAGGTGGTCAAAAAGTTTTGAAAATTTTTTTCTCTTAGATATAAGTAGAAATGTTCAAAAATTTTGGATGACCATATTTTCCGTTAAACTTAATATTTCTCGAAAACCTTTTCAGTGTTCGATTCCTTGTTCAAAACTACACAAATAAGTCCGTGGTGACCATTTCCGAACATTTTTATTTTTATGAGTTTTATCCAATTTAAGTTTTTCAAATCTGGTTTTCGGGCACTAACTTTTTTTTTACCATTACGTCCAGAAAACCGAATCATCCATAAGAAAGAGGAGGAAAAACTACACATAACATGTGTCTACGAGGAAAAATATCGGATACACTTTTTGGGTATCTGCATTTGAATACGGGTTTCTGAGCAAATTTCGGCTTTGGCTGCAAACCATAATTTCATTCAAACTTCTTCAATTTTAAAAAGAAATAGTCCATTCGATGTGATGTTTTATGCTCTTTCAAATGGTATATACTTTGTTCGCAAAAGAAATTAGTCTAAAGGCCTAAAATTGACTTTTTCTGTTTTTGGCCAATTTCTGGTGTTAAAATATTCTTTGGACCATTAATGTGTCATATAGGCAGACTTTCCACATAATCTTTACTCTACAAGAAAGAGCAGTTAAAACTGAGTCGGATACAGCTTTTTAATCAAAATCTGATTATACATTTTTTTGGAATACGTATTTGAATGCCGACTGTTGAAGGCGATATTGCTGAATATTTTTTAGCAAATATTTAAAATTAGTTCTTTTGAAACATCTAGCACCCAATAACTTATATTCCAGGATTCTTTGAAGTTCTTTCATGATATACCAATCAAAAGTACTCAAAACGTCAAGAAATTTCATTTTTACGAGCCTAGATGTCGAAATAAATGTACGAAAACTCCTTCGAAGCCAACTATCAGGTCATTTGTGAATCGGATTACCAAAAAGGTCATAACCATTCGAAAGAGCAGAGACTTTTACATAATATATCCTTCGATGAAAATGCAAAACCTGTACATTTTTCAGAAGTTTTGAAATTTCGAAAAAAATCCACGAGATGTTTCGACTATTTTGAGCTGTTCTGCGAATGCTGGTACCAATGGAACTTATGTTCTGAAAACTGTGCCATTAGGTTGTTTGAGACGAGAAACATAAATTTAACGTTCAGTTTTTAATTTTGACTACCATCCATGGTACTTTTGCCAAAGGAATGAAATATAATATGCAGAAAAATTTCATTTCGATCAAGTAAACCATGGATGGTAGTCAAAATTAGTAAATGAACATTATGTAAAAGTCTATGCTCTTTCGAATGGTTATGACCTTTTTGGTAATCCGATTCACAAATGACCTGATAGTTGGCTTCGAAGGAGTTTTCGTACATTTATTTCGACATCTAGGCTCGTAAAAATGAAATTTCTTGACGTTTTGAGTACTTTTGATTGGTATATCATGAAAGAACTTCAAAGAATCCTGGAATATAAGTTATTGGGTGCTAAATGTTTCAAAAGAACTAATTTGAAATATTTGCTAAAAAATATTCAGCAATATCGCCTTCAACAGTCGGCATTCAAATACGTATTCCAAAAAATGTATCCTCAGATTTTGATTACAAAGATGTATCCGACTCAGTTTTAACTGCTCTTTCTTGTAGAGTAAAGATTATGTGGAAAGTCTGCCTATATGACACATTAATGGTCCAAAGAATGAGTATTTTAACACCAGAAATTGGCCAAAAACAGAAAAAGTCAATTTTAGGCCTTTAGACTAATTTCGTTTGCGAACAAAGTATACACCAGTTGAAAGAGCATAAAAAATCACATCGAATGGACTATTTCTTTTTAAAATTGAAGAAGTTTGAATGAAATTATGGTTTGCAGCCAAAGCCGAAATTTGCTCAGAAACCCGTATTCAAATGCAGATACCCAAAAAGTGTATCCGATATTTTTCCTCGTAGACACATATTATGTGTATTTTTTCCTCCTCTTTCTTATGGATGATTCGGTTTTCTGGATGTAATGGTAAAAAAAAAAGTTAGTGCCCGAAAACCAGATTTGAAAAACTTAAATTGGATAAAACTCATAAAAATAAAAATGTTCGGAAATGGTCACCACGGACTTATTTGTGTAGTTTTGAACAAGGAATCGAACACTGAAAAGGTTTTCGAGAAATATTAAGTGTAACGGAAAATATGGTCATCCAAAATTTTTGAACATTTCTACTTATATCTAAGAGAAAAAAATTTTCAAAACTTTTTGACAACCTAAACCTGGTTATGAATTGCAGATACATCCCTCATAAAGTTTTAAAAATAAAAGAAAACAAAAATTCCCCGGGGCATTCTCCTTGACCCTTACAGAGAAGCTCTCTTAATTCTATAATTTGTTTGTTAAAATTGATACGATAATCTTGATACGAAATTCTTTCTTTCTTTCTTTCTTTCTTTCTTTCTTTCTTTCTTTCTTTCTTTCTTTCTTTCTTTCTTTCTTTCTTTTTTTCTTTCTTTCTTTCTTTCTTTCTTTCTTTCTTTCTTTCTTTCTTTCTTTCTTTCTTTCTTTCTTTCTTTCTTTCTTTCTTTCTTTCTTTCTTTCTTTCTTTCTTTCTTTCATTCTTTCTTTCTTTCTTTCTTTCTTTCTTTCTTTCTTTCTTTCTTTCTTTCTTTCTTTCTTTCTTTCTTTCTTTCTTTCTTTCTTTCTTTCTTTCTTTCTTTCTTTATTTCTTTCTTTCTTTCTTTCTTTCTTTCTTTCTTTCTTTCTTTCTTTCTTTCTTTCTTTCTTTCTTTCTTTCTTTCTTTCTTTCTTTCTTTCTTTCTTTCTTTCTTTCTTTCTTTCTTTCTTTCTTTCTTTCTTTCTTTCTTTCTTTCTTTCTTTCTTTTTTTCTTTCTTTTTTTCTTTCTTTTTTTCTTTCTTTCTTTCTTTCTTTCTTTTTTTCTCTTTTCTTTCTTTTTTTTCTCGTTCATGTGCCAGAATGGCCTGCAGACAAAGAAGAAGAATGAATGAGGAGAAGGCGAGGAAGGAATGGGATGACGGGCACGACGGCAAATCTTGCAACCTGATGAGAACCTTATATTGATAGAACAAGGGAGGGAGAAGAAGAGAAGAGAGATATTGCGGGGGGGGGGGGGTGGAACGATGCCGTGACCGATACTACTCTAAAAGTACATACGATTATGCATTTGGTAAGTCGAAACTGTGGCAAAAACAGCAATATGACGTTGTTGTTTCGCATGTCCCGCTTAACACTCGTCGTGAACCCTTTCCATACCACGCAGTGGAACGATTCAAAGGCAATGCGATGACACGGTGAATTTCTTAAGCGAGGAAAAGTCAAATCGCGTGAGATATGGCGGTTCTCTGATAATTTCTTCCCCTTGATAGTATATAATCCTTACTTTCTCTATTCAGCAAACACGCTTATTTTCGCTCTTTGTTCTCGTAAGGCCATCAAAAATTATCCAATATCAATATATATTATGCAGCGTTCCCCGTGCTTGCCCTCCTAAATGAAGACTACCTTCCATGCTCACGATTATTATAATTGGTATAGTTATTATTTGTATTCTTGCTCTTGTTTTCGCCTTTGTTTCTGGTTTATAAAAGTAAGATACTATGTACACAAAGAAGGAATTGCTAAAATAGCTCGAATTTAATTTTTTCCTTAAGGGAGCCCTAAACGCAACTGTAAACTGTTTGACTTTGCTGACTCTTATAATCACTCCTCTCTAAATCGCCCAAACTCTCTCGTCCTTGTGTCAGGCAAAAGGGCGCTAATTCACGCGCAAGTTCTTAGTTCGGACGTTAATATTTAAGCTAAAGGAGTTAGTGGACGCCTTGTTATAATAACAATTTTTACATTTTTAAATATATTTATTCAATTCATCATCTCTTACTGTGTAGGCTAAATTCGCATGTCATGCTACCAAATCTCACGCAAGATGACGGTTCACATGGGCAGAAAAGCGACGGGTCACACTCGCTGGCCTTTGCATTATTCTTTGTGCATGCATCCAAAACAAGCGAGTCATCGCGATCCGCGCATTTCAGGCAGGAATGGCATTCTGGCAGAGAATAAATCATATATCTAATAAGTCGACAGGCGGCAGAGAAAGAAGAGAGATAATATATTAGTGATATGATACAAAGTATTAAACATATCTCTCTTTCTCTTTGTCTCTCTCTCCCATTCCCCCTCCCCCCACCAGCTTCGCATTTCTTTCCCTCGAGTGCCGATGTTGTCCAATCGCACTTGGCTCCATCGTTTTCGCTGTAGCAACGATCGCCATTTAAGTATTACACTCCTTTAACTTAAATATTGCACCGGGTCACATCCTTGGCTTTGAATCGTTTTACCATTTTGGAGTGACACGGAAAAATAGAGAAGATTATCAGCCGAATATAATTCAGGTCCAGGAAGAACAATTGATATCTTAATATTTTAGAGCTAAATAAATTTCCTTTAAAGCAGCACGAAACTCAATGCGTATTGAATTTGAATGTTTCTGACTTTTGTAGTCGCGTTTCTCTAAATCTCACGCTCTGATTACAATTTGACTGCACGCCGCTGACCAGCCGCCAGCAGATGGAGCACCGTGACAGCGTTGACGGAAGGCGGAAGAAAGAGACCGTTGACGGAAGCCGGCATAAACAGTTGGCACCTTCTCGTCGCCACGAATCGAAGATTTTCTGGAAAATTTTTTTGTATTTATTTAAGTAAATAATAAATATCTACAAATTAAATAAATAAATGAAAAATACATGTATCTGCATGGAATATTATCTCGATTAGTTTTAATAACAAGCTGGGAGAAATCGAGCGGCACCGAGCAGCTCGATTTGTATCCAATGGATCGTGAGCATAATTAATCGAGATGTATTTTTCATGCGAAGCTGTAGATTTGGATTGCTAACAAGTTCACTATTTTACTTCTTTTTTTTATTATTCCAAAAATGGCATCCATAGGAAGATTTCCAATAAAAATTAATTTCGAGAGAAGATAAACCATTAATAGAATTTCTTTAAAAAAACTGATTAAAGCTTTCATGTGAATTTTGGAAGGATTAATATAGGACGCGTAAAACGTGCATTAAAAATTTATAGTACATTTAGTGTACATTTCAATGAACTGTGCGTAATTTCGTCTCTCATTTTTCTTCACATTTATCTTTTTTTTATGCCAAGCCCCGTGGTTTGCGCCGGCGGTAAAAGCATAAGGGTACGGAGCAATTTCAATCAAGGTTTTTTGTTGATTTCCTGGGGCTAGTAATACTATGTAATAAATAATACTAAATACCAAGTAATCCTAATTATGTTATTGCTTTCGTGTCTCACACATTGAGAAATACGTTCCAAAAGCATAGTATCCGGGACAAGTACTACATGTATGTAGTCAGTCGATAGCGACTGGGCGATTTGAGTACGACAGAATTGAGGATAAATGCGAACAAAAGCAATTGTCTTAGATAATTAACCAACAGGGAGCAATTAGAGCATCAATCCATGTAAACGGAGTTTGGCATACTAAAAATGTGCCGTGCAATCGCACTTGTCTCCATCGTTTTCGTTCGCTGTAGCAACGACCGCCATTCAAGCATGTGAGCTGCTCACGCGCGGATACCTCAAAGAGTGGCTATTATCGTATTATTTATTGATTTAAAATTGTAAATGAACAACTAATAAATATCAATATTTTTGGAAATCTGTGAGTCTGCAACATCTGTGTGTGTTCATGCTGCTCAACAAGGAGAAAATATCTCATTTTGTGGCTTACAGTCTTCAATTTTAGTTCCACGAGCTCTCGGCAGCCAAGGATGAAGTGGAAGAGAGACTGCAGAAGTCGCTGGAGATGGAGTATAGGCTCGCTGACATGATTAAGGTCGGGAAACACTTATTTTTTTTTAAGAAGCTGCATATCTCGGCCGTTCCATTCTTCAAATTTAGCGTAAATGCTGTTGAACATTGCAGAAGCTGGTGAGGGAGAACAAATGTATGATGATAGATTGCCCGGACTGGAAAGAGCGCATCAAGAATCTTTCGACTGATGAGTAATTAAAATTTATAATTAGTAAGAAAATGGTTCACTTGAATAAACTGAATTAATCCTTTAAACATTGTATTTGTTCTATGCCATTTATTGTTTATAATTTTTTTAACGCTATAAAAATATTGCAGTTAATTTCAAGGTTCAAATCTGTCCCGGCGGACTTGAAAAGTTTGCCGCCTATTTAGCAGCTGGGGCATAAGCAAAACCGTTAGCTTATAGATGCCATCTTTAATGCATTTATAATGAATTAACATCTGTTCCAATTTTTATGACGGTTATATGTCGCAGTATTCTCGCCCTGCCCGGTCATTCTCGCCCTGCCCGGTCATAGAGGCAGGTGACCTGTCAGCCGCTCTCTGACCAATCCCCCTGCTTCCTTCGTCTCTCTTCAATTCCTGTGCTCCCTCGCCCATGTCTCCTCCTCGCGGAACCAAGCGCCCCAACTTGTCCCCCTCCGTCCTCGCCGCAGAAGCTGTTGAAGACGTCAACCTCAAGAAGATCGTCACCGATACCCTGGCCTTCGCCAACGGCGTGCCGCCGGCTGGGATGAACCGCCATACTTGGGAAGGTATGTCTAACATGATGATCGTTTTGTCTACGGCAGTAGAGAAGCTTTCTTCTCTCCTCCCTTCCAACTCTGCCTCCCGTCCTCCCCTCGCTTTCTACCCTTCAAGCATCGCCGATCCCCAATCCGAGTCGCCCGTGGAGCGTCATCTTAGAGAGAGATCTCTCGTTGTGGCGGGGCTTCCGGAGTCGGCTGCTGTCTCTCCCTCTCAGCGAGTCTCCGAGGACATAGAGAGGATCTGTTCTCTCCTCGATGCCCTTCGGGTGGAGGCCCAGCCCCAGACCGTCTTCCGCATGGGCCAGCGAAGCTCCCGACCTCGTCTCCTGAAGGTTCTGCTCCCTACCCGTTCCCACCTCATGCAGGCCCTGAAGGCGGCGCCCTCCCTCCGTGGCCACTCATTGTGGTCTCGAGTCTTCGTCCGTCGGTCGATGACGGAGGAGGAGAGGCGCCGTCTCCAGAGGGATCGTGAGCACCTCTCTTGGCTGAGTCGGTCGGAGTCTAACATCTGGACCATCTTCAGAGAACAGATCTGGAAAAGGAGTGAAATTCCCGGCCGGCAGCGCCTCTCTGTCCCCCTAAGCCCCATGCCCTCTTCCTCTTCCACCGCTCCTCCTGCTTCCGACTCCGCGATGGGAAACTGAGTCAGCAAGGAAGCTGTCTCGCCACTCCGTCAGTTACCCGTCCTACGTCTCTTTGTTGTGTCATATTTAATGCACGTAGTCTTGTTAATAAGCTCACTTCCACGCTTACGTATCAATTACTTGACCAGACATTCTCCTTGTCACTGAAACATGGCTCAATGCCAATATTTTGGATAGCGAATTAACTGCTAACTTGCCTTACTGCCTTCTTCGTTCTGATCGAAAAAGTAAGCGTGGAGGCGGAGTGTTAGTTATGTTTAAACAAACCCTTGCTGACTCTCGTGTCTCTCTCAACTTTAAGTCTCCCTGTGATATCCTTGCAATCGATGTGCATTCCCCACTTGACCTTGGCATGACGCGAGTAGTTCTTGTCTATCGCCCTCCCAATACATGTGCCGCTGCGAACGACTGCCTCTTTGAACTTTTGCAAGAGCAATTAGCGGTTCCCCAGCCATCCATTTTATGCGGTGATTTGAACATGTCAGTTGATTGGAACGATCTTTCCTCTACTAAAGGGCAAAACAAGCGACTTTCAAGTCTAGTTTTTGATCTCTCTCTCATCCAACATGTTAAAAATCCAACCCACGGGCCCAATATTCTAGATTGTCGCGGAGGAGCGGTTAGCATGCGGGAGACGTGGGACTTGGGTGCATATCCTTTATCTTGTCTAACATTATACATATAAGATATCTATAGAGAGACGGGGAGAGGGGAAGGACAGGGCCGGGGCAGCCGCCATGCTGGGCCTAGCCAACACTGAACGTCCTGCTGGCGGTGGCGGCACCGCCCCGAGGGGGCGGGTCCGCCCTCAAAAGCCGGTTTGACCTTCTTCTCTATCCCCGGCCGTGACATCCCCCCTTTTACACATGAGCGGTCCCTCGCTCTTGATAAACAAATAAAGGCAAAAACCCTTTGTTAGTTGTGCTGACTACATAAATAAATGAAAAACAATACCAACAAGAAATGTATTTACATACATATGAAATAATAATTATAGGAAATAGAGAGAAAAATAATTGTGTCTGTGGATTGGCATCGGTTGTTCTCATTTCCGATTTGTCTATGGCAAAAAGACATGGTGCCGGAGAAGCAGTTAGGAAGGAAAACGAGGACGATTGTGCGAAGTTTGCGTAGTGCCCATTGAATGTGAAAGTTGAAGATATGTATATTTAGCTAATGAGTTAGGTTGTTAGAAATTGTTTCGTTTTCTATTTGTTATGGGACTTCGGAAAGAAAAAAATATACATTACACATTAATAACTTTATAATATATGAATTCAATAGTAGAAGCAATCGGCCTCTATCTTTTTCTTCAGCTCGCGGTTCGATCTCGTTGAGTACCGCGGCGTCTCTCTTCTCTCGCTCCGCGTGGTCGTCTTCCTCATCGTTGTTCTGCCGGTGGTGGTGGCGAATGGTGTCTGCTTGCTGGCTGCTGTGTTACTCGCCGATTGTACTTGCGTACGTTGTCCTTGTGCCATATTGTATGGCGTCCGGGTCGGACTTCCACCGTTGCTTTACTTCTCCCGGCGTCAATGACGCGGAATGGCCGGTAGGACCGGGGGGCGAGTTTATTGTGGCGTGGCGGGCCGCGCAGCAGTACCTCGTCCCCGGCTTGGACGTTCCGGGGGCGGGAATGGTGGCGGCGGTTGTACTATTCGGCCTGCACATCGTGGGCGTCGTCGATCTTCTGCTTCACTGCTCGCCAGCAGTTTTCCTGACGTGTTCTGATCTCGTCGGCGTATCTTCCGTCTTCATCTCCTTGACCGTTGGCGTTTGGAGTTGCCTGTCTTCTGGCAGCCTTGGCTCTCGCCCATAGAGCACGGAGAAGGGCGATCTCCTGGTCACCTCATTCGGCAGTGAGTTAAGGGTGAAGACAGCGTCGGCTATTATCAGATCCCAGTTGGTCTGCTTCTCGTTGACGCTCGGCGCCATCACCTCTTGCAGAGAGCGGATCATTCTCTCCGCCTGGCCGTTCGCCCGATGGCGGTTCGGCGTAGAGGTGGAGTGGTCGACACCAAGGGCCTCGAGAGCTTCTTCGAATTCCTTCGACACGAGGTTGGAGCTTCTATCGGTGACCAGAGCAATAGGAGTGCCGTGCATGTAGCACACTCTTTTGAGAAACACGTACAGTATCGATTTTGTCGTCTGGTCCGGGATAGGCTCGGCTATTGTCCACTTCGAGAAGGCATCGACGAAGACCGCGATGTATTGCAGTCCTCTGTCCGTTTTGGGTAGGGGCCCGGCGATGTCGAGGTGGATGCGTTCCATTGGCGCATCCGGTGCCTCCACCGTGCCGAGTGGCTCCATCGTATGGTGTTGCGGGAGAGACTTGAGCTTCTGGCAGAAGTCGCATGTTCTTATAAATTTTGCGATATCTGCGGCCATTCCTCTCCATTTGAACCTTTTCCTGATGGTTGCCAGGGTTCTTCTGGTGCCGGCGTGGGCTCATCTTCTCTCGTGGAAATGGGCGATGATGTCATTCACGACTCCGCTCTCCCTTGGTAGCAAGATGGTTGGCATCTCTTGTTCGGGGTCGTACTCGTAGAGGATGTGGTTCTCGACGAGATATCTGCCGTTCGGGTTGTCGACGGTGTTTTCGGAGAGTTGTCTTGTCTTATCCATGGTGTCTGTTGCTGAGCCTCGCGAATGGCTGGGATCGAGATGGCGTTGATCTAGAGTGCATCGTCGAGTGATTTTTCCTCGTCGGACGTATTCTTGCTCCCCTTATTTTCCACTTGTCCGCCTTCCCTTGGCTCGGCGATCTCGTCTACCAGTTATCTGGAGAGGGCATCGGGGACGGAGTTCATCCGCCATTCTCGGTATTCGATTGTGATGTCTTCTCCCTGTATCCTCATTTGGTACTTCAGGAGTCGGCAGTCGAGGTCCTTTCCCTTCATCAGGGAGACGAGTGGTTTATTTTCCGTGATGACTGAGGTTGGCGTTCCGTAGATGTATTGTTTGAATGTTTCCAGAGCCCAGACGATAGCCAGTGCTTCCGTCTCTAATGCTGCATACCGTCGTTCGGCGTCTCTGAGCTTGCGGCTGGCATATGCGATCGGATGGAGGAGTCCGTCCTGTTCTTGTGTAAGGACTGCTGCGATCACGATGCCGCTTGCGTCTCTTTCAACCCTGAATGGTGCTCCTCTGCGCGGGTTCGCAAGGATCGGCGCCGTCGTGAGCAATGTGAGCAAAGGGCGATTGGCTCCGGTTTGGTTATTGCGTTGATTGGTCGATAGTCGATAGTGAATCGGATGGTCGAGTCCTTCTTCCTTGTCAGAACTGTGGTTGACAGCACATTCAAAATGCTCTCGCTGATGACGCCTTGTCTCATCAGGATTTCCACTTGTTTCTCGAGCTCCTGCTGTTTCCCGAGGGGGATGTGGCGGATCCTGGGCGTTGGCAGTTTTTCGTTCCTTTTTAGTCGGATTTGGTGTTGAACTGGTCCTTTGCAGTGTCCGAGGTTCTCGTACAATTGGAAAGCTTCACAGTGCTTCTCCAATAGTTCGCGTAGTTGTTGTTGTTCCTGGACTTCGAGATGCTCCGAGTCTATGGACACGAGGTCCGCAAAGTTGTCCTTATGCGTCGGGAGAATCAGCGGGAGGCGGTTTTCCCAATCCGCCTCTGGGGGAATGTACTCGACGGCTTAGGATTCAATCTCCGTTGCCGTGGCTACCTGGGCTCCTTGTTTGATCGTGATTGCGTTGCTGCTTGTGTTGTGTAGCATGACGCTGGTCTGATCTCTCGGGGTCTGACAGAGAAAAGGCTCGAAGCTGAGGTGTGTGTTTGGTTCGTTGTTGCATCTGATATCTTCTCTGTTCTTGTTCTCTGGGAGTGCGATGTACACGGCTTTTGTAGCGTATGGGGCAATGCTGCAAGCCTGTAGTGTTGTCAGGGCGCAAACGTGGCTTGTTTTCTCTTTGTAGACTTCGGATGCCGATGCCAGAAGTGGTATGGTGGAGCCTCCGATGACTGCTTCTTTCTCCTTGAACATCGTGAAGATGTGCTTCTTTGCCAGTCCGGCGATAACGTCGAATCCGATGAGGGCTGTCGCTGGGCATTGATTGCATACGGTGGTCGATAATGTTGTATCCAATCCGTAGTTGAACAACGCATTCTCCGGCGCGGGTCAGTCTTACCTTCCTGGCGAACGATTCCTTGACATAGGAGACATTCGCGCCAGTGTCTAGAAGTGCGACCGTTGCTCGGTCGGAGATCGTGACGGGAATATATGGTAGTCCCTTCGCCACGTGGGAATTCACGTTGTTAACTTGGAGAAATGTGAACATTGTTTCTTCTGCCCGTGGGACAGGTCGTCCAGTGTAGCTTGGGTGGCGGGAGCGTCTTGGAGGGGGTGGAGCTGGGCGCAGTGGTCTTCTTGATTCCACTAGCTCCACATCTTCCGTATCCTCGATGAGTGGTGTTCTGACGAAGTTGATCTGCAGCTTCGGTGCGCTGCGGTGGCCCAGAATCCTTGGATCTTGTTGAGGATACCGGGGATGTCGATGTTGAATCGTGGCAGTGGCGATTCTGTGAGCTCCGTGAATTCGGATCCTCCTAATGCCTCCGATCAATCGTGCGCTCTGTGTTCTCATTGACAGAAGGAACGAGCCATAGGTTATTGCCAGCTGAAGAGGGAACGATAAACCCTTGGCTTTTCCGAAGATGTCTCCGCTTGTGATATCGATGTCCGAGAGCGTAATCTTGCTGCTCTGGTGGAAGCCGTGTAGAGTCGTTACATTGATTGGATCGTTTGATGGACCTCTCACGTATGTGTTGTTCAAGAAGACGACGTCTTCCGTGACCTTGTCGCAGGAGATAGACGGCGATGTCTTGATGCACTCAGAGTACGTTGCTGTCCTCTCGTTGGTCTTGTTGGATGTTATAGAGTACAACAAGAAGGTGGATTCCGTGCATACTTCGTACTCCCGAATCGTGCAGAGTGTTGCTTTGGCGTCGTCCAGTGTGCGGTTCAGTGTGTAGAGCTTTACCGTCGTATCCATGACGCGTGTCTTCGCATGGCTGCTCTGAAGCCATTCTGACCAGGAGTCCACCAGTTGCGGATGCGCAGTCGTAGTACTCCTTGGTAGCCGAGGCGGACATGGCGAGTGGAGGATCACGGCAACAATCGTGAGGAGGTGGACTGACCGTGGGCCTCCTCCTCGGTTTCCGCGTCCTCTGCCGCGTCGGTCGTCGTTGTATGACCGGGGCCGCGAGTTCGACCGTGCCTGCTGATGGCCACGGTATGCTTGTTCGGGTCGGCCTATTGGTCCGCCTCCGTACCTGGGCTGTCTTCCACGATTTGGGAACAAATTTTCGGGTTTTCCGCGATAAGCGAATGAGTTCCTTCTTACGTCGCCGTATTGTCCTGTGTGTGGCGCGTAGGTGTTCTGTTCGTAGTTCGGGTATCGTCGTTGCTCGTATCTTGTGAAGCTGAAGTTCACTTCTTGCTCGTCTTGATTTGTCTCGCCTGCTTTCAATTGCGGAGAGTTGATCCGTGCGATGACATCATCATCGAGTTCGCACATCGCCTCCTCGAAGCAAGCGGCATGATGGCTTCCGTGAACGTATCCGGGTTCTTCCGTAGGACGCAATTTTTTAAATTATTCCGAAGACCGTTCACGAAGTGCGTCTTCTTGAGGTCGTCGTGAGAAGGGTAGGCGTCCTCAACTAGACGGCTTACTGCGTTGGCATAGTCGTTGACCGAGATGCTCCCCTGTCTGATGTTCGATAGCTTTGACCGGGAGACTGTCGTGAACTCCGGGCATTCTTGCTAAGAAGTCTCATTTATGTTCGCATAGTCGTTGAATCTCGCGAAGAAGTGAGTCAAAGACTCACTTCTTAGGCCTAAAACACAAAAAGTCAATTTTAGGCCTAAAACACAAAAATAGGCCTAAAACAAAAAAAGTCAATTTTAGGCCTTTAGACTAATTTCTTTTGCGAACAAAGTATATACCATATTAAAGAGCATAAAAAATCACATCGAATGGACTCTTTCTTTTTAAAATTGAAGAAGTTTGAATAAAAATGTGGTTTGTGGCCAAAACCGAAATTTGCTTAGAAACACATATTCAAATGCAGATACCCAAAAAGCGTATCCGAGATTTTTCCTCGTATAGATGTATTATATGTAGTTTTTCCTCCTCTTTCTTACGGAAGATTCAGATTTTTTTAATGGATCTTGTAGGCTGATTTTCCATATAATATTTATACTGCGAGAAAGAGCAGCTAAAACTGAGTCGAATACAACTTTAAAATTGAAATCTGAGGATACACTTTTTGGGAATATGTATTTGAATACTGACTGTTGAAGGCGATATTCCTGAATATTTTTAGAAAATGTTTAAAATTGTTTTTTTGAAGCATCTAGCTCGGAATTATGTGGAATCCAGAATACTTTGAAGTTCTTTTACGATATGACACCCAAAAGTACTTCAAAATTCAGGAAATCACATTTTTACCAGCATAGGTGCTGAAATAAATGTACGAAAACTCCTTCGAAGCCAACTAAAAGGTCATTTGTGAGACGGCTTGCCAAAAAGGACATAACCATTCGAAAGAGCAGAGACTTTTGCATAATATATCCACAGAAGAAAGAGCAAAATATGTACATGTTTCAGAATTCTTGATATTGGGAAAAATATCGACGACAGGTTTCAACTAATTTGAGCAGTTCGCGAAAAACGATACCAATGGAACTTATGTTCTGAAAATTGCACCATATGGTTTTTTGAGACGAGAAACATGAATTCGATCTTAATTTTCTACTTTTGTGTACCATCCATGGTACTTTTAATCGAAGAATGAAATGCGGAAAAATGCATGAGTATTTTGACACCAGAAATAGGCCTAAAACACAAAAAGTCAATTTTAGGCCTTTAGACTAATTTCTTTTGCGAACAAAGTATATACCATTTTAAAGAGCATAAAAAATCACATCGAATGGACCCTTTCTTTTTAAAATTGAAGGTTTGAATGAAATTGTGGTTTGTGGCCAAAACCGAAATTTGCTTAGAATCACATATTCAAATGCAGATACCCAAAAAGTGTATCCGAGATTTTTCCTCGTATAGATGTATTATATGTAGTTTTTCCTCCTCTTTCTTATGGAAGATTCAGTTTTTTGCAAGTCATAATAAAAAAAAAAAGTTATTAGCTAAAAACCATATTTCAAAAAATTAAATTGCACAAAAGTCATAAAAATTTTAATTTTTCGAAAACAGTCACCTAGGACTTTGTTGTGTACTTTTAAATAAGAAATCGAACAGTGAAAGATTTTCGAGAAATATTAAGTATAACGTTAGATATGGCCTTCCAAAGTTTTTAAACATTTTTACTTATAACTAAGAGAAAAATTTTTTTTCAAACTTTCTGATAACATATATTTCTTTATGAACACTAGATGTGTCCCTCATAAAGTTTTCAAAGTAAAAGAAAACAAAAATTCCCCATGGCAGACGCTCCTTGACCCTTACAGAGGGGCTCTCTTAAACAAAGCGACGGCATCGCTGTTCATGTGGCTGGACCTAACGAGTTTTTATGGAGACGTCTGGCATGTCCGCCAAGTGCGTGGTTGAGAGGAAGGAGAGAGATGGAGAGAATGACGAGGAGCTACTATAGAGGTTGTTATGAAACTATGTAGGCCGTCCTAGATGTTCATACGAATATTAAGGAATAAAAGAAACATTTCTGTAGCAATAGAATTATAGCATTTGTCTAGCTTCAAAGCTCTAGGGATGACAATAATATACGAAAAATGAAAAATGTGTAATGATAAAAAGTAGTTTATTTGGGATGATAAAGGAATCCAATGTGCTCCGGGAGTGTTGGCGGCGGCTGGCTGCCCCGGGGGAGTGGTTGGGGGGGAGGGGGTTTGGGATGTGGAATTATGTATAAATTACTCTTTCTATTCAAGAACATTTAAAATATTAAGCTATTCGCACAGAGAATCCGAGGAGAGAGTGATAACTAATGAGTGCTGCGTCTAGGCGATTAACTCTTATCTATTATACATGCGGCGTTCTAGCCTCTCCAATCTTCGCCTTGGCAAAACGGAGAAAAAAAATGAGAGAACGTGGCCACGTTCTTTTATGTTACCTTATGCTCGAATCGCTCTAGAGTGGAGGGAGAGGCCAGCCCTATGCGAGCTCGCTGAGCATTCCGATCCTAGTGATCGCTGCTCCTTCTTATAGTCTTCATAAAATTTCTTTTCTTCTTCCCCCCTATTTCGGTTGCCCATGCGCGCTTCCAAATGCCGCGATTACATAAAAAAAATATCTTCCTTTGTGTTCTCTATTTGGGGGGCGCGCGCAGGTTCCTCGCAACCGAGTTAAAATAATGCCGCTCATTCATGGCAGAAAAAAAGTCTATTCGCTGTGGATGATAAAATCCTATATAAATTAAACGGACCTAGGCGTAACAAGCACTTGGGGCGACTGACACCTGACGTGGATGGTGTAGTCGGCCTGCTCTCGTCTCCATTCGGGATTCTTGTGAGGATGACAAGTTGTAGGCATCTCCCCGGGACCTCCATGTCGCGGAGGAGCGGTTAGCATGCGGGAGTCGTGGGACTTGGGTGTATATCCTTTATCTTGTCTAACATTATACATATAAGATATCTATAGAGAGACGGGGAGAGGGGAAGGACAGGGCCGGGGCAGCCGCCATGCTGGGCCTAGCCAACACTGAACGTCCTGCTGGCGGTGGCGGCACCGCCCCGAGGGGGCGGGTCCGCCCTCACCAGCCGGTTTGACGTTCTTCTCTATCCCCGGCCGTGACAAGATGTTGTTATTGCGACAGAGGAATTAGTCTCTTCTTACGTAGTCTGCGCTCCTTTTTGCTCATCTGATCACTCATCTGTCTCCTTCTCTCTCTATCTCCCCCTGCACCTCTCTACGCCCCCTCACTAGACTTCAGACGCTGCGATTTTGATAGGCTTTCACTAGCGATAAATTCCATTGATTGGTGCGCTTGCTTTGATGACTTTGTTGACATGGATGATATTTATGAACGCTTTCAAACGGTCTTGTCATCTTTGATAAAAGAAACCACTCCCCTTAAGAAGTGCAAACTGGCCTATGAATGTTATCCCCCCTATATCCAAGATCATATGCTACACAAAAATAGACTTTTCCATAAGCTTCACTGTTTGCCGGTAAGAACGGAATATGAGCGGGTTTCCAAAAAGCTGCAAAATCTCATCGCAAAATTTTCTAGGAACTCTGAATCCCGTTTCCTAACCAGCCCGTCTAGATTATTCCAACACCTTTCTGCCAAACTTAAAAAGCGCTCGCACATTGGCTCTTTCTATGCGAATGGTAAAGTCCTTTCATCTGACTTGACCAAAGCTGATGCTTTAGCTAAGTACTTTTCCAGCGTTTTTATATGCGACAATGGAATTGCTCTCGAACCTTCTCTTCATGCTTCTCACGCACTCTCCAATTTTATTATAATGCCTCAACAAGTAGCTTATCATCTTAAACACCTAAAGCCGTCTTGCTCCATTACTTCAGATGGAATTCCAGCGATTATTCTTAAAAATTGTTCGCGCTCGCTTGCCGAACCGTTAAGCTTTATCTTCAACTTCTCTCTTACCCTAGGCCAGGTTCCCTCCAAATGGCGCGAGGGCATAGTTTTGTCAATCAACAAGGTCCCCTCACCTTCCTCACCCGAGGATTTTCGTCCAATTACAATTTCACCAGCTGCTAGTAAGATCATGAAAAGGTGCCTGAAGCGGAAGATCGTACAGCATTGTGAGCGTTTTAATCTTATTCCTGCATGTCAGCATGGATTCACCAAAGGCAAATCTGTAATAACAAACCTTCTCGAGTGTTCTCAGTTTTGGAAACGTGAAATTTGTGCAAACCGTTCGGTGGATGTTCTTTATTATGATTTGGCCAAGGCGTTTGATAAAGTGTCCGTCCCTAAACTGCTTACTAAACTCGAATGCATGGGATTTAAAGGAAACTGGCTACGCTGGTTTGAGTCCTTTCTCACACACCGCTCATTCAGAGTAAAGGTTAACAACACTTTGTCATCTGTGTTCCCTGATAACTCTGGTGTCCCGCAGGGTTGTGTATTGTCTCCTCTGCTTTTCAGTCTTTATACTGCAGATCTACCTGAGGCTATTTCACACTTACCTCTTGTTAAAATCTCACTTTTTGCTGATGACATGAAACTTTTTACCTCCTTTGACCCCTCTTCTCAGGGCATTTCTCACTTCCATCTTTCACAAGCAACTGTTGCCATCCAAAATTACTGCCAAAACATGCAGTTGGAAATCGCACATAAAAAGTGCGTTGTTTTTTTTTATAGAATTTGCCTCACCAGTCTGGTCACCACATAGAATTATGCAGATTCGAGCAGTTGAGAATGTGCAGAAAGTTTTCAGTAGGTTATTGTTTGTTAGATGCGCGCAATCTAGAATAGACTTTAAGAATATTCCATCGTATGATGAACGCCTTAAACTTTTCTCTCTTTCTTCACTGTACCGAAGTCGTTTAGAAATTGACTTTACTATGTCATTCAAGATATTGAACATGATTCTTGCTTCTAATATTAATATCTTTTATTCGTTCAAGCCATCTTCTGGTCGTAGATCTATATTCTCATTTCACGTTCCTGTCACTAGATCTGATTTATTCTTCTACTCATTTGCATTACGCACTGCTAGAGGATATCCTAACTTGCCTCTATCTTTCATTACTGCAAGGTCTGTTCCGACTGCTAGGGGCATCCTATCTCGAATTGAGAATATATTCAGTCTTGTTAATGCAGTGGTAGTAAATAATCTTTGAGTAGAGTGCTTTATTATTTCCTGCAATGTTCTAAGCCCCCATCGACAATCCGGGTCAATCCTCCTGCTGTCCCTCTCCAGCTTAACTTTAACTTTAACTTTATTTACGGCATGAATAAGTCAGCACGTGGTAAAAACAGTATAGCATGAATTATTATGAGAAGAAAATGCGAAGTGAATGCAAGATAACATAAGTAAAATAATATGGTATTACCTAAGGGCGAGGGAGAATATTGGGGGAAGATAGCTGATTGGGGATGGAGCAAGTTCTAGCAATGGAGTTAAATAATTTAGCGGACCTGATAAAAAAGGAATGGAGGCGTATGTTGGACCTAGACAAGGGATAAAACAAATGAAAGGATAAGCCACGAGTGCGAGAATTGCGAAAATGGAAGTGGTGAGGGGACCGGGAAGATATCTTACGGTGGCCAAAGATGAGGCGACGGGTGAGCGTAAAGTCCTTATCCTCGCGCCGCGAACGGAGGGAGGGGAGGCCAAGCGATAGATTGCGTTCCTCGCTGGGAGGGAGGATTGAGGTTGAGGAATAAGAGAGACAGCGGCGATAAATAAGCCGAGTTACATCATTTTGGACCTTTTCAAGAGCGCGAATATCTTTGAGAAGGCGGGGGGAATAGACGGAGGTGCAATTTTCGAGAACAGAGCGGATGTAAATGGTGTATGCTGAGATAAGAATATCCTTATTGCGAGTGCGAAAGATGGGATATGCTTTAGAGAGAGCCTTATTGGCAATAAGACAGCAGTGGGGAGAGAAAGTAAGCTTAGAGTCAATAAGAATGCCAAGATCGCGAATAGAGTCGACAACTGGGAGAGGACGTCCATCGAGGATGTAGGAAAGAGAACCGTCGCTGGCAAAGACGAGGCCGGGCAGTGGCGCCCCCGGCTTGGTGCGACTCGGTGCGTCGATCCCTATCCCCCTCCCCACCCTCACCTATTTTTACTATTTTTGCAATGAAACGACGACCATAATCTTTATGTCAATGCTGTCACATTGAAATACCTTATTTCATGTATGATAAATAAATAAATAAATAAAATGGTTGGACTCGAAATAGTTCAATGTATTTTAGTTTTGTTTTCGCCTCGTTAGGCCATCTGTTCTTCTAGCGTGCTCTCGTGTTCGTGTCGCTTTAATGAAAAGATTTAGTGTGGTCAGCGGTGCGTTGATGCCCACTAAATTTCGAGGATTTATAGACGGCGCCCTAATTCGCACTAAAATTCGGGAAAGAATGGTTTTAAAGACCGAACTCTCATTGTCAGTTCTCTCTCGGGAGTCTGGCAGCTGACTTCTCTCATGGCAATGGACAAGAAGGCTGCAAAGAAGAAGAGAAAGAAACAGAGAGTGAGTGAAAGGGAGGGAGAGAGAAAGAGAGAGCGAGATTAAGAGAGAGAGAGAGAGAGAGAGAGACACGCTGGCACACGCTCGCTCAATAAAGGCAGAGGGAATTTTTTATAAGGTAATCTTATTCGAATATCATCCCGTTGTATTAGTTAATTAGCAACTTTCTCATGTTTTCGTAAAATGTGGCAACCATCCGCGCAAACATACATACATACAGTCCCGCCCAACATTTCAGGTACATAGATTAATTAGATTAATTAGATTAATCTAAATAATCTCAATTGATTTTTCAGCGCATAGGATTTTATCTAGACTAATTCCACTCTGCTAAATACGTTGGCAACATTATTTTCTTAAAACAAATTGACGCTAACGAGAACATTTATATTATTGCCAGAAACCTGTTTGAAAATGGTGCGCAATGCGCTGCATTTTTCGAACGAGTTTCTGGCTAAAATGTGAATTTTCTCGTTAATATCAACTTATTTTGAGAAAATAATGTTACCAACGTGTTTAACAGCGTCGAATTAGTCTAGATTAACCTGAAAACTCTATTGAAATGCGTCCTATGCGCTGAAAAATCAAATGAGATTGTTTAGATTAATCTAATTAATATAATTAATCTATGTACCTGAAATGTTGGGCGGGACTGTACATACATACATACATCTTACTAATAATAAAGCGCTAATGGTAAGCGTCGGTATGTAACAGTTTTCTTCTAGAACCGTCCATGCTATACCCTTGAGGTATCCAAATTGTAAAAACCACAATGAACGTTCCGACTATCCTACCACTACAAATGTGGTGACTTTTGCACCTGAGGCGGACTTCTGACTATGCCTTTGAACTAGCTGGAAGGTTATAGAAGGGCCCGAGTTTGGTCCCGGAAAGTGGAATTTTTCAAAATATTCCGGAAAGGTCCAAAGTCTACCCCCGATTCTTGGAACATTGCAGAAGGTTAAAAAGGGGCCAAGTTTGGCCCCCAGGACGTGGAACTTTCCAGAACATTCCGGAAGGGGACAACTTCTGCCGCCGATACTAGGGACGTTCCAGAAAGTTCCAGAAGGCTCCAAGTTCTGCCCCGGGACGTGGAATTTTTCCAGAACATTCCTTTAGGGGCCAACGCCTGCCCCGGTCCTTGGAACATTCCTGAAGGTTCCAGAAGGGGCATACTGGGGACGTTACAGAAAGTTCCAGAAGGGGCCGAGTTTGGCACCGGGACATATATATATATATATATATATATATATATATATATATATATAGCCAGTATAGGGGGCAGACGTCATGAGAGAGAGAGAGAAAGAAATATTGAGAGAGAGATAAAGAGAGAGAGAGAGAGATAGAGAGAGAGAGAGAAAGAGATATTCATGAGAGAGAGAGAGATAAAGAGAGAGAGAGAGCGACTCACTGGCACACGCTCACTCAATAAAGGAAGAGAAAATTTTGTTTGTCTATGTAATATAATTTGATTTTGCTGTATTAACTTTTTCATGATTTCATACAATTACACAAACCAACATATTTGATGTGAGATTGAACGTGAAGAACGAGGAATTTACATGGGAAAATATTGCTTTAGGCGCTTGGGAATTTGCAAGAGCACCACTAGAATTATGCGCTAGAACAAGAAAAATTTTTTTTTTGAATTAGGTTTTAGCACGATAGATTTCTACTTGTTTTGTTATTTTTTTATTAATCGCAAAAAAAATTGAAAAGAAAATAATTCTACATAAGAATGCTGTAAACGTGCTAGTATTTACTGTATTTCCTCTAAATTAATAACCTCAATCTCTAATAGTAGATATGTCCACAAAAATAATCGATAGAAGAATGTTACGCCTCGGTCTAATTGTTCTTCTTATGCCGAAGGCACAGGGAAATAGTACCCTCGTGGGCTCCGAAATAGAAATTACGGAGTAAATTAGCGGTCGGCTCTCCATTCGCTGGTCGCGAACCTTCTTTAATCTGACAAGAACGTGGCTCTATAAAAAAATTGATTCATGCGCGTTCTCATAAAGATTTTTTTTAAAATATTACTCTATTTTTAAATGAGGACAGTGACACCCCCCAAACGCTGTTATATTTCTCAAATCAATGATATAGTGGATCCCAACTTGAAAACCACCAGGTCGAATGAGAGCAATATTCTTCACAATGGGAAGTGAATTTGACGTCCTTTTTCTCCTTTGTTTCAACTGAAAGTCTCCTTTTCTGAATTCCTTGGGAATTTGGAGACGGATTTCCTTGTGCGGCTGCCCGCTTCTCTCTCTATGTACATATATTGAACATGAAGATACTACATAGAACTCAATACCTGTATTTCTTTTTCGCTCTTACTCTTTCGTTCTCTCTCTATATTTCTCTCCATCTTTCGCTATCTCTATCTCGCTCGCTCTCTTTCTGTCTATGTCTGTCTCTGTCTCTGTCTGTCTCTCTCTTCACCCTTCACTTTCTTTCTTCTCTATATCTCCCTTATGCTCTTGTGAAAACCTTCCTCGCGATTCTCCCAATTAAGAAATAAAATATTCATCTTTTATTTATATTCAAAAATAAAAAGTTTATTTGAGGAACTGGTCACCGCGAGAGCAACAGGATATCCTTTAGCAGTCTTTCGCTCGTCTTTCTTATGGTTAAGACAGCATTTATTTCAACATGTCTTTTTGTATAAGACACAAGGGATAGAGAGCATGAGATTTATAGAAGAGCGCTGATGCTGGGAGTAAAATTTATAGTTGTGCAGATAAAAATGGTTCGCGTGAATAAACTAAACTAGGTAAATCTTTAAATATTGTTTTTGTTCTATTGCTATTTATAGTCTATACTTCTTTTTGCAAAACTCAGTAAAAAAATTTCAAAGTTCTTATATGTTCCGGCGGATTTAAAACTTCTGCTGCTTAATTAGCTGCTGGGCCGATATCAAAGCTGTTCACAATTATGCGGAGAGTGCATTTATAATGAATAAACATTTTTGCCAATTTTTACGATTGTTAAATCTAGCAGTAAAATGGTTAGACCCGGCAAAATTTTTCTTTCCTGCAGAAGAATCATTAAGAATTTCATTTCTTTCACAAATACATTGGCATCCCATCGAACATATTAGTATTTTTTATAAAGACAAATTGTATAACATTTTGAGAGAAAAAACGTTATTAAGTTTAAAGAAATTTTCAAAATTAAAAGGGAAAATTTGAAAAATATTAAAATTATTAAAACTCGCTTTATTCTCCTCTGAAATCGGGAAAATAAAATAAATTAATTAAAAACTATAAAATTTTCGCCAGAGGCAGTCCACCGACGTACATCAAGATGAAGCTGTTATTCTGGTTGCGGACGCGGAAGAACATCGCGTGGTCCGGAGAGAGCTTCACCTTCTTCCAATTGTTCAAGACCACCACGAGTGAAACAAGAAAGCGTTAAATCGCACGCGTTTTGAAGGATCATCGCGGCAAAAAATCTCACTGTCTCATGAATCATACTTTGTGTGCGTATTAATAACAAGCGAGTCATAGTCTTCATTTTACCATTAGTTCATACCTGGCCAACACGTGTCCTTAGCAGAGATTAAAGGAGCCAGGAATTACGACTGCAGTAAGAGGGAGAGAGAGAGAAAGAGAGAGAGAGAGAGGGAGAGGGAAAGAGAGAGAAAATATGTTCTGTTGCAGATTTGTCTGTCTATGGTAATTAACGTATTCCATTACAAAAAAAGAATCAAAATGCCGAAACACAATTTCTTTGTGACGCCTTTAAATTTTGGTTTTTTTTTCCGTTAGTGTGGAAAAGTACAAAAAAGATAAATCAACATTTAGGAACGACGTCTTAGTATTGCATTTTATTGATCAAATGGACGTAGGATGCATCAAAGAAGCCTAAAATCACAAGTGATATAGTATTTCATCGCGGCAGAAAAGCGCCGGGTTTCACAGTCTTGTCTTGAATCGCACTCTTGTGTATGCATTTTCATTGGCTTCATTTCTGTGCTTTTATGATCAAGAAGGGAGACTAAAGGAGATCGTACTTTTGATCAAATGGAGACAAAAAATTAAGAACTAAACAAGAAAATAAATTTACAACAGGGAAAATTTCTCACTTGCGCTAGAACGAGATAAATATGTCCTTTTAAAATTTGATTATAACTTTCTGTTTGTCTTGTTTTTTTTAATTAACAAAACAAATTGAAAAGAATTCTAAATGAGAATGGTGTAGGAGCCTGTAAACATGCAAGTATTTACTGTATTTCCTTCAAATGAACCTCTCCCCTTATCCTCTAATAGTTCCTTCCCTAAAGAATCGATAGAAGAATAATACACCTTGCTCTAATTGTGCTTCTTATGCCGAAGGCACTGGGAAATATTTCCCCTGGCTGCTCTGTTAGAAAAATTACGAGGCAAATTAGCGGTCGCCTCTCCATGCGCTGGTCGCGAGAGTTCTTTAGTCTAGCAACATTCTGTCACGGCCGGGGATAGAGAAGAACGTCAAACCGGCTGGCGAGGACGGACCCGCCCTCTCGGGGCGGTGCCGCCACCGCCAGCAAGACGTTCAGTGTTGGCTAGGCCCACAATGGCAGCTGCCCCGGCCCTGTCCTTCATCTCTCCCAATTTATATGTATTGTAAATGTATGCCTTATATTAGGATAAGATAAACTATTCACCCAAGTCCCACTTCTCCCGCATGCTAACCGCTCCTCCGCTACATGGAGGTCCCGGGGAGATGCCTACTTCTCAACCGCACGGGACTCCCGATTGGAGATCAGAGCAGGCCGACTACACCACCGACGCGTCAGGTGTCAGTCGTCTCAATTGCTTTTCTGTACTTAGGTCCGTTAAAAGTAGTAGTTATTATTTAAATCCGCACATAGACTAGTTTAGTTCCACCACGCCAAAAAGCGGCGAATATTTTTCTTTGGTTTGCGAGGAACCGGCGCGCCATCCCCCAAGTAGAATGAATTAATATTATTGTAATCGCGGCTTTTGGAGGCGCGCGCGGGCAACTTAAGTAGGGGGGGAATAAAAATGAATAAGAAGGGGCAGCTTTCACGTATGATCGGCATGCTCAGCGAGCTCGCATATAAAGCTGTCCTCTCCCTCTACTCTAGAGCGATTCGAGCATAATGTAAAGTACAAGAACGTGGCCACGTTCTCTTATTCTTTCTCTGTTTTGCCAAGGCGAAGAGTGGAGAGGCTAGGACGCCGCATTTATAATGAGATAAGAGTTCATCGCCTAGGCGCAGCAAGCAATAGCCATCACTTTCTCTATTAGGATTCTCTGTGCTCATAGTTAATACTTCAATTATTCTGGACTAGAAATTGTAACATATTTATAATATTATACGATAGTTCAATTCCAACACACCAATCCCCCCCTCCCCCCACCAATCCAAATCACTCCCCCGGGGCAGCCAGCCGCCTCCAACACTCCCGGAGCGCACGGAATTTTTCAACCCAACAAATCAATTTTTTATGATCGTAATTTTTTTCTTTCCTTTCTTTCTTGATTCATTTTTGTACATTATCTTAAAATAGTACATTACGATTTTATCAAGGGCTGCGTCTACTGTCTGTACGTATTATATCCATCTCTCTCCTTCCTCTCAAATAGAGGACAGGCCAGACATTTCCATTAAAACTCGTTAGGTCTGCGCCAGCCACATGAACAGCGGTGCCGTCGCTTTGTTTAAAAACTTGATAGGGCGCCAGCAGTGTTCCCCTCTCTGTGATAATAGACAGCGATAGTGCGGCCGCATGACGAACGAGTTCCGTTGCCAGCGCGTGAAAATAAGTGAAAATACAGCGCAGCGGAAAGGAAGCGTAGAACAGAGATGCATGTACTTCCATTGATAGACAGATAGATAGAAAGACAGATGCTCACGCTAGTGTACACACACATATGATAAACAGAAGAATTGTTAGCCGTTCCCTATACAATAAGACCACTCTTGCTAGAGTCTATAATCCTATAGCAATATAACGATATAATGCCATAATCTATTGTTACTTATATATGTATAGACACGATAGCAGACCCGTTCCAAATAGATAACCGTGTGCTCCGGGGAGTAACGCACTCACAGCGTTAACTCACACACAGCGTCATATACACGCTCGTGCCATGCAAATGGCCAGAGTAGAGAGACTCTTTGTCGACGCGTTCATCCGCGCCGATAGTCCTACTCCTGCTTTACGCGATGTTTAACTATATACGCGTGCAATCCAGATTTGAATCTACCGAACGAACACTCCACTTCGAAACTCATGGCTAACCCGCGCCGAAGAGCCCTCGCTGCCGTCTTCCAAGGGAATCAACAGGCAATCCTGAGATCACTCCGATCGCCTCCGCCGAGATTCGACCCGGCGAACGAGTCTCTGACTCACTTCTTCGCGAGATTCAACGACTACGCAAGCATAAATGAGACTACTGAGCAAGAATCCATCCTGATCTTTCCGACACTTCTTCCAAGCAACATTCGGCGAGTATTCAACGGTCTAGATGAACAAGTGCTGCGAGGCAGAAACTTTGTCGCCATTGTCGAGGCGCTTATCGAAGAATTCCAGGGCCTGGAGTTCACGACAGTCCCCCGGTCAAAGCTATCGAACATCAGACAGGGGAGCATCTTGGTCAACGACTATGCCAACGCAGTAAGCCGTCTAGTTGAGGAAGCCTACCCTTCTCAAAGGGCAGGCGCTCATGATGACCTCAAAAAGACACACTTCGTGAACGGTCTTCGAAATAATTTTAAAAAAGGGCGTTCTAACCCGGATACGTTCACGGAAGGAACCCGGATACGTTCACGGAAGCCATCATGGCCGCGTGCTTCGAGGAAGCGGTGTGCAAACTCGATGATGATGTCATCTCACGGATCAACTCTCTGCAATTACAAGCAGGCAAGACACATCAACACGAGCAAGAAGTGAACTTCACAAGATACGAGCAACGACGATACCCGAACTACGAACAGAACAGCTACATGCGCCAGGCTGGACGGTATCTAAACCACGAACAGAACACCTACGAACCACACGCAGGACAATATGGCGACCCTAGGCACGGTCACGCTCGCGGCCTCGGTCATACAACGACGACCGACGCGGCAGAGGACGCGGAAACCGCGGAGGAGGCCCACGGTCAGTCCACTTAATCACGATTGTTGCCGTGATCCGCACACTCGCCATGTCCGCCTCGGCTACCAAGGAGTACTACGACTGCACATCCGCAACGGGTGGACTTCCATCAAACGACCCAACCAATGTAACGACTCTTCAAGGCAAGATTACGCTCTCGGACAACGATATCACATCGACAACCCGAACGGCAGATATCTCGTCGAGAACCAAATCTTCTACTAGTACGACCCCGAACAAGAAATGCCAATCATCCTGCTTCCAAGGGAAAACGGAGTCGTGAACGACATCATCGCCCATTTCCACGAGAGAAGATGAGCATACGCCGGCACTAGAAGAACCCTGGCAACTATCAGGAAAAGGTTCAAATGGATATCTCTCCCGCAACACCATACGATGGAGCCACTCGGCACGGTGGAAGCACCAGATGCGCCAATGGGACGTATCCACCTCGACATCGCCGGGCCCCTATCCGAAACGGACAGAGGACTGAAATACATCGCGGTCTTCGTCGATGCCTTCTCGAAGTGGACAGTAGCCGAACCTATCCCTGACCAGACAACAAAATCGATACTGGACGTGTTTCTCAAAAGAGTGTGCTACGTAGACGGCACTCCTATAGCTCTGGTCAAAGATAGAGGCTCCAACCTCGTGTCGAAGGAATTTGAAAAAGCTCTCGAGGCCCTCGGTATCGACCACTCCACCTCTACGATGTACCGCCATCGGGCGAACGGCCAGGCGGAGAGAATGATCCGCTCTCTGCAAGAGGAGATGGCGCCGAGCGTTAATGAGAAGTAGACCAATCGGGATCTGATCATAGCCGACACTGTCTTCACACTCAACTCACTGCCAAATGAGGCAACCAGGAGGTCGCCCTTTTCCGTGCTCTATGGGCGAGAGCCAAGGCTGCCAGAAGACAGGCAACTCCAAACGCCAACGGTCAAGGAGATGAAGACGGAAGATACGCCGACCGCCGCCACCATTCCCGCCCCCGGAACGTCCAAGCCGGGGACGTGGTACTGCTGCGCGGCCCGCCACGCCACAATAAACTCACCCCCCGGTCCTACCAGCCATTCCGCGTCATCGACGCCGGGAGAAGTAAAGCAACGGTGGAAGTCCGACCCGGACGCCATACAATATGGCACAAGGACAACGTACGCAAGTACAATCGGCGAGTAACACAGCAGCCAGCCAGCAGACACCATTCGCCACTACCACCGGCAGAACAACGATGAGGAAGACGACCACGCGGAGCGAGAGAAGAGAGACGCCGCGGTACTCAACGAGATCGAACCGCGAGCTGAAGAAAAAGATAGAGGCCGATTGCTACTACTATTGAATTCATATATTATAAAGTTATTAATGTGTAATGTATATTTTTTTCTCTCCGAAGTCCCATAACAAATAGAAAACGAAAAAATTTCTAACAACCTAACTTATTAGCTAAATATACATATCTTCAACTTTCACATTCAATGGGCACTACGCAAACTTCGCACAATCGTCCTCGTTTTCCTTCCTAACTGCTTCTCCGGCACCATGTCTTTTTGCCATAAACAAATCGGAAATGAGAACAACCGATGCCAATCCACAGACACAATTATTTTTCTCTCTATTTCCTATAATTATTATTTCATATGTATGTAAATACATTTCTTGTTGGTATTGTTTTTCATTTATTTATGTAGTCAGCACAACTAACAAAGGGTTTTTGCCTTTATTTGTTTATCAAGAGCGAGGGACCGCTCATGTGTAAAAGGGGGATGTCACGGCCGGGGATAGAGAAGAAAGTCAAACCGGCTGGTGAGGGCGGACCCGCCCCCTCGGGGCGGTGCCGCCACCACCAGCTAGACGTTCAGTGTTGGTTCAGCCATGGCGGCTGCCCAGGCCCTGTCCTTCCCCTCTCTCTATTTATATGTATTGTAAATGTATGCCTTATATTAGGATAAGATAAACTATTCACCCAAGTCCCTCTTCTCCCGCATGCTAACCGCTCCTCCGCGACAATTCACACATTTTCTCATCAATAGTGTTTTTTTAATTTCTATTCTGCTTTTATATGAGGAGTCCGATTCTAGCGCTGTTCAATTTCTCAATTTAATGATATGTTGGATCGGATCTTGAAAACCACCTGGCCAAAGCATTCTTATGATATATGTACATACATGCAAGCAATGGAATAAAAAAGTGTTATGGTTTTTCGCTGTTTTATGAATTTAGGCATATATTTTATCTGTCTATTTTTTAACATCAATGAATAATAAACTTAAACATTTCAAAGAGAGGGAATGGAGAGAGAGAAACACAATACTTGAACGTACATTGAAATTGCTTTATCCTCTTATGCTTTTATCCCGGGTGCAAATCACTGGACTCCCATTTTTCTGGTATAAAAGTAAAGAAAGGATTCATCACAGAACAGAAACCATTAGGAATGTCTTTTTTAAATAAATAACAAATATTAAAATGTTTAAAATTTAACCTCAAACGTAAATTTGATAAAATTCTTGAATTCATGACACAAAGGGCGAGAGAGCATTTGTAATTTAGAGCGACGCGAGTACAATAGTCAGGAAAATTCAATTAAAAAACGAAGGATGAATGCACATTTTAGAATTCAAGAAAATATAGTTCATGCATTCACCGGGAGAGCAAAATGATGTCTATGCGGCGCGGTAGCTCGAGAAATTACATGTGCCAAGGCAATATGAATTGAATAAGATAATGCATGTCACTCCCCCTTTCTCTCTCTCTACTACTCTTTCTTTAGCAATTACTCTCCCTCTCATCCTTCTCTCTTCTCCCTGCACAAGCAGATTCTTATAAATTGTGAAAATCTTTCGAAGATGCTGTCCGGCAGTCTTGACTGCTTAAATAAGTTAAAATGACTCTCTGAGTGATTTACGATGATATGGTGGTCAAATGTTCATCATTTATATTTTTAAGCCATTGCTTAATTTACGTTTATTGAAAGACTTGTGTTCATTATTTTACCTTAAATATTTCATTAATTGTGATTATTTGTGTTTCTGTATATGTATAGATATGTATTGACATAGTTATTGGCTTCATTTCTAGGTGTATATCTGACCAGGAAGTGCCTTTGACGGAAATTATATTAACTTTGAGAGGAAGAGAGAGAGAAAGCTCTCCATCTTTCTTAGTATGCACCATCGTTATTCTCAGTGCCTTCTCGCCATAAAATCTTTATGAATACCTCTGCCATTTTGTTTTCATTAGCCTTCCGGGCGGGAGCGCCTTTTTAACGTACATACAGTACCGTGCAAAAAGATACGAACACCATGATATTTTGCTATAGTTTCCTTCAACGTAGACGAAACTTCATGAACTTTTCAGGGTTGTTTCAATATGCTGTCAGAATAATAGTAGTTGATTATTGGTTTCATTGATCCAATACAGGGCTAGAAAAAATCAATAATTCGAATTACTCAGTTTTGCACATTTATGCATGCAAGACAAAATGATTTATTCCTTGGACTTTCTGGTAGTTTATATTGGATAGATGGTAGATCTGCATTCTAGAACATCCCTGCGATAACATTTTGATCTAATTGTGATTTAATCCAATGCCGTTACATGTTCCTCACCTTCAGTTCGAGCTTCATTCACTCGGCCTCAGATGAAGAAGGTTCAGCGGGATAAATTGAATATTTACTGCTATTCCAAGAGTATTAATGATGTCGAAATATTCGTATGTAGTTACTAAACTAATTCAAATGGGTAATTGAACTGTGGAAATTAGTTGCAAACTACTTGTGAACAATTTGAACTTTGGCCCGCACCGCAGAAGTGCTAAAAGTGTTGTTGTGCAGGGGTCCGTGTTTGGAAAACGGTTTTGCCTATCTATAATGATAGTGAATAGGATTTTATATCTTCTGCAGGCTTATTTCATCCCTGGCTTCATGAATCGACAAAGGGAGGGGAAGATCGTTTGAATGTACCCTGGCATAGAGTAGTACCATGCACAATAAGGCAGGAAACTAAACCCGAAAATTTTAGAACAAGTCAAAAATCCCCTTAATCGATACAATAGAGTATTCTGCAATAGTCTAAAAGTCAATTAGTTGATTTAAAATTGTGATTGATCTAGGATAGACAGCTGTCAATACACCGTACTACTCAATGCTAGGGTTCATTCAAAAGATCTACCCCTTCTTTGCGGCCTCCTGAAGCCAGGGTTGAATTATGGCTACCGAATGTGGAAAAGCCTATTAACTATCATTATAGATAGATAAAACCGTTTTCCAAACACGGACTCCTGCACAACACCACTTTTAGCGCGGCCATAGTTGACCGCTGTGATCAAAATGTTATCGCAGGGATGTTCTAGAATACAGATCTACCATCTATCCAATATAAACTAGCAGAAAGTCCAAGGAAGAAATCATTTTGTCTTGCATGCATAAATGTGCAAAACTGAGTAATTCGAATTATTGATTTTTTCTAGCCCTGTATTGGATCAATGAAACCAATAATCTACCACTATAATTCTGACAGCATACTGAAATAACCCTGAAAATTTTATGAAGTTTGGTCTACGTTGAAGGGAAATATAGCAAAATATCATGGTGTTCGTATCTTTTTGCACGGTACTGTACAAATGTCTATTTTATTGAAGTGACAAACGAGCAAGAAACATTATAAAACTAAAAGAAACAAAAATAGCTGCACGCTGCAGCAGAAAACCACCGCATGTGCCCACTTGTTAGGAGGAATATGAAATAAAAATTTGCCGCTCTGTAAACATTATGTACATACATACATAGTTTCAAAAAAGCAATTCAACAGTATGCTTGGTATTTCCTAGGACTAAAAGTTATTAGCTAGGATGCACTTGGATAACTCCGATGCATCCCATCCCTTCTTGGTGCCCAGATCCTGTGCTGGACCGTATACGTTTTTTTCTTCCTCTCCAATTATTGAATGAGCGTGCGACAGTGAGTCTATTTCTCTATCTCGTTGATTTCGCTCGTCTTCAGAGATATACATGAATCTGTGGACAGAGATATGTAGGTATGTATCAAGCGAATGTTTTAGTTGTCTGCTTTCGTTCCAAACCGGTGGTTTTAAGTCCTGTTCTTCCTGTATTATTTTTAATTATTTTTGCATAAACTTCTATTTTAATAGATATACTTTTAAAGGCCCGATCGCACGTGGCTCTCCCTCCATTAAATTGCGCTTTATGTGTGTATGCCTTAGATGGAAGAAATGATCACAACGTACACATTGAATTAGAAATATATTGAATACTTTACCGTAATATTTAACGAACCAGTGGATTCCCTTCGAAACGTCCTTCGATCTTATATTTTTATGGGCACATTTTTTGTGTGCACAGAACGTGTTCCTATCAGCAGTCTATTGTTAGTACCTCGTTTCTCGGTATTAATCCATACTAAAGAAAAACAAATTTAAGTCCGCTAATAAGAAAGTTCTTTTGATTTGATTTAATTTTGATCCATTTAAGTTGTATAACGGCAAAGGTTCCATAGAACGATTAGTCTGGAATAGAGCACATTTATCTCTCTCTCACTTTCTCTCTCTGTCTCTCTCTCTCTCTCTCTCTCGCTTACTCTCTCCTTATGTCTTCCTCACACAAAGAGAATTGTGGTACAGATTTTTTAATATTCATTTTTGATAAAAATATTGCATAGAACTCCTAAACTTGAACATAGGCCATTTGTCTCTTTCTCTCTTCATCAAAATTCTTGTCTCCATTAATCTCTGAATTCCTAGTCTAAAATGCACAGATATGAAGCCGATAACTCTCTTATTATGTAATGGATACACCAAGAATAATTCAAAGCGAGGGGCTGGGACCCGCCGCTTTTCTGCTGCGATGAACCATAATATCGTGTGAGATTTGATAGTTCGTTGATGATCGAAAATGGCCTCTACATATAACATTTTTCATTGCTTTTTTACTTGAAAGATGTATGTATAAACCAATGTGTTTCAATTATATTGAACAAAATTGACGGCAGGGCGCTTTTCCAGCCTTCGAGCTGAAAGCTGATTGCTCTTCGAAGAAAAATTAATAGGTAAAATCCATAAAAATTCTGCTTTATAGTTTTCTTGGATTTGTCTAGATACCTTAGCCGGTTCGTAGGATATTGTCTTTCCGAAAGTTTTTTTTTTAATATTCCCATGCCCGGGGGAAAATTAAGATGGCCTATAAGGTCCTCTTGATATTCTTGTAATTCCTTACCGTATTCCCCGTTCAAGTGTCGGCCGCTCTCGTGACGCTGAACATGCAGTGGCGGCTGCTGGTCGGCGCCGCAGCTGACGCTCGTCACATTCCCGGCGATGACGTCACGAGCGAGGGAAGACAAAGGAAGAGGTAAATTGCAGTTTTAGTGCGCCATACACAATAATTTAAGTCTGCTTCCTACAGTAATGGTTCATTAATATATGCCCTCTTCGATCCCTAAAGGAAAATAAGAATTAGCGCTTTTGTTCGCATTTCTCCGCAATTCCGTCAAACTCGAATGCCCAGTCTTTTCGCCCCTCATGCGATTATCTAAAGTAAAAAAAAACGAGGATGCTTCTCTCAAATGGACTTTTCTCTACCCTTATTTGCACATGCATATCGACAATCACACGTTCCTCCTGTATGCGGAATGTGCATTTTTACTGATAACAACGCATCGTTATCTCCACTTCATTGCGCAGAATATTGATTAGTATTTTTTTAAATAATTCCTTCATAGAGCCTTTCTTTTCTACTTATAGAATTGAAAATGTAAAAGAAAAAAATTGAAAATCAATCAAACCGAACCTGTGGATTAGGTAGCCCCGTCTATTATTCAAAAATCCCATTTTTCCGCAACGACTGCAGAGAGAAAGTAATATCTCAGAAACGCCGCTATTCCTATGACGCGCCCTATCTCCTAAGCTTGTGTTATCGAAATAGTAAAATCGGATGCGAACTTTGCGACTTTCGCGCACCTTAGCCATTCATTTCCCAAAACTTTCCGAATGGGCCCACCTTTTGACCACCGAAATAGCCGACTACTGAGGCCATCTTAAATTTCCCCCGGACATGGGAAAGGTGTCCCATATGGCGCCTTTTGAGTGTTTCTTTAGTCCAGAACGGTACCGAGAAATGAGGTAGAAACGTTAATTTGTTGATAGAAGACTTTTTGTGTGGCAGAGAAAGAGAGAGAGATGGGAAGAGAAAGAGAAAGAGAGAGACAAAGGGGAGAGAGAGAGATTGATTGATATACATAAAAGATAAAGGAAGAAAGGTATAGAGAAAGATGAATAAAACTTATGAACGATGCATTATGACCATACTAAGTTGATTTTCGTATTCATCATACAACAACCGATTCATTGGCTTCATTACTGTGCGTTTTTTTTATCAGGAATAGCCTAGTTTAAAGGCTACAGGAATTTGAGAGCGAGAGAAAGAGAGAGAGAGAGAGATGGAGAGAAATAAGCATGTCTTGGCTTAGGAGTTCTATTTAAATATGGTGACCCCACAAAAAAATTTACCTAAAATCTGGCCTCATTTTGTAAGGGCAACTTTAAACTTGCTTTTTTCTTCAGTCTTGAACTGTATCGGGTAACGCTGTATGACTTTTAGATAAGAGCGAAGGACAAACTGATCGGGCAAGTAGTCGTACGCTGCGATAAGATGGTTCACTGCGGCAGAAAAGCACCGGCTTGAGCCGCTTATATTTGCATCATGCTTTGTGAACGTATCCCATAATAAGCGAGTCGTTGGCTGCATCGCTCTGTGCGTATTTCTGCTCGAGAAGGTCATTCTGGCAAGGATTAAAGGATACATCAAGAAATTTTGATCGAAGATACATATAAAGAGAAAGAATGAGAGCGAGACAATGAGAGATTAAGAGAGAGGGACAGCGAGGGATCCTCGCTGTTGACTCAAGGAAAGCTCCATATATGTAGTTGGCCAACCCTAGATGCAAGATGGTGGATCGAAACATTGAGAATGTGGTAAGGGAAAAATTTATTTATAAAATTTTCTTTCAAAGAAAAATTTGTATTGAAAAGTTTCATTTTGTACTTTAATTTTGTCCTGAATATTTGTTTTGGCTAGTTGAGCACCTAAAACTCCTTCTGCTGGGGAATTTTTTATTGTACCACGTTTAATATATAAGCAAGTGCAGTGGAGAAAAAAATAGATAAGAATGGCAATAAGAAGATGGAGAAGATCACTGAACCAGAGAAACAGAGAGAGAGAGAGCCGAAAGAGGTAGAGAGAAGAGATAGAGAGAGAGCGCTCTCTCTTGAAATTACATCTCGATGTTCTCGGCCACACAATCAGAGCGCACTGTGTGTGGCAGCCTAAGCAGAGTCGGCGACTCGCCGCCATGGAAGTCTAACAATATGTTTTATAGAAGACCAAGTTTTAAGGAAGCCAACTGAATAATTGCATTGATTCTGTGCGCACGTGATCCCGTCCATGGAAGTCGCGCTGCAGTCGCAGCAGAAGCCGACGTGGCTATTCTCGCATGTAATGCAGTTTAGAGTTATGGCTTAGGTTGTTAGACTAAGCATAATGCATCAACAAACAATAAGGCAAATCTTGTAAAGCCATTTGGCCGGCGTCCTGTTTTGGAGCATAAATACTTTGTATTTATTAAATTGCATTCGTAATACCAACGAACTCCAAACAAGCATTGAAATCGGTTCATCTTCTTAAACCACTGGGCACGGATTATTCTTTTATAAAAGTGAAAATAAAAATACATAAAACATACTAATTTAAATATGTGCTAATATATTGCAGACTTATTTTGACACAGTAGTCTGAAGTATTGATTTCAGTAACATAAATTAACAAATAGTGACAATTATATTAATAAATTAAATTTGTAGTACAGAAACTAAGAAGAAGTGAAGATAAAAAGAAGCCAATTAATATTTACCTGAAGCCTCACGTAGCTTAATGAAGATTAATGAAGAGAAAGAGATAGCCGCTGATCAGTTCGAAAGCAATAAAATCGGAGATATCTGCTGTGGAAGCAAAATGGAGATCGCGGAGATATATGTACATATATATTTTTTTCTAATAAAAATATGTTGTTTTTTTCAGACTTTTCAATGTGATTTTATTCTATGCTGATATTAATTACTTATAAAAAAACAACTGCGACGATCTAGAATCACACAAACTGCAATAAAAATGTCATGTATCCTGTGCACACGGTGCTCACGGCTCCCCAAAAAGCATTCTCTCTACTCTCTTTATAAGCACATTCTGGTAAAAAGTAAAATATTTTCGAAAAGATGCTGACCGGCGCATTTGACAGCTTAAATTAGTTAAAATGAATCCCCGGGTGACTAATGATGGTGAACAAAATAATTTATTCAATATTTCAATAATTACGTCTCTTTATTTACTTTTATTGATTGACTCATGATTCATTGTTTACTCCTGATTATGCGTTATTTCTTGCCGTGCGCGCGAACAAGAAATAATACACACGGAGAGAGTGAGAAAGTGTAGGTGAAATGAGAGAGTGAGAGAGAGAGTCCGAGAAAGAATCAGAGCGAAGAGATAGAGAGAGTTAGAGAGAGGAACTATGATCCGGATTAGTCGTTTTATGGATATTTCATAGTCCTAGAACAAAAATGGATGTAAAATTTGACACTATATTCTCCATGGCGTTCTCAAATTTGGTCTTTTTTCTCTTTAGTTTTGGACAGTACAGGGTAGCTCTGAGGACAATGGTTAAAAAACTCTGGACAAGAGCCAGACACGTCGCACGCAATAAAATGGTTGACCGCGGCAGAGAAGCACCGGATCACACACGCTTGCCATGGAATCATTCTTTGTTCATGTTTCCCATAAAAAGCGAGTGATCGTCTTGTTTTTTTTTTCCGTCCGGGAAGGGCATTCTGGCAGAAATTAAAGGATATGTTAGTTCGACGACTTATAGACGGCGCCGTAATGGGAGCACTATAATTCGCACTATAATTCAGAGAAATTCTGAGAGGCGGCCCGCGCTTTCTCTATCGAGTCTGGCGGCTGACTTTTCTGACGACAAAAAAGGGAGATGCTGGAAAGAAGAATAACAAGAAATATAGAGAGAATGAGCGCGAAAGAGAGAATTGAAAGAGGAGAGAGGGAGAGAGAGAGGAATAGAGAGAGGGAAAGAGATATAGAGAAACATAAAGAAAAGAGAAATTGGGAGAGAGACGATACATGGAGAGAAGGAAAAGAAGGAGGATGAAAAAGAGAGCGCGAGAGAGTGAGTCAGAGCTAAAGAGCGAAAGAAAGACAGGAATAATCTTCAGTATGGGAGGAGAATTGTACGTAGTCCTTCTTCTTTGTTTCCACTGTCCATCGCCTTTCCTGAATTCCATAGAAATTTTCCGACAGAATTCCGTGTCCGGCTGCACACATTGCTTTCTAAGTATCTTGAACATGATATGTATGTATATAGCTCTCTCTCTCTCTCTCTTTCTCTCTCTCTCTCTCCCTTTCCCCTTGCAAGGCAGATAAAAAGGAAATAAGTAGATAGAAAAGGTATCAAAATTAATTATTTAAAAATTGTTTTTGTTGTATTGCCATTTATAGTTTATAATTTTTTTTTTCAAAACGCTGAAAAAATGTTGCAGTTCATTTTAAGGTTCTAATTCTCTCACTGCGGATTTGAAAAGTTTGCTGCCTATTTAGTAGCAAGGGGCGAAGGGAAAGCTGCTGAGGCCGAGGAATTATCGCTTCCTATTGCATTTATAATTAATATGGATTACGGTTTTTTTTCTTTGCCTCTTTAAAGGCGAAATGCTAGGAGTAAATAGTAAGTCGACCGATCATTCTTGGAGGCAAGTGGAGATAGCTGATTAAAATTTATCTGAATAAACTAAATTGAAACTTCAAATATTGTTTCTATGTTTCTCCCTTTCTCTCTTTCTCGATCTCTCTTATTCTCTCTCTTTCTCTCTCACGCACTCTATTTCTATCGCTCTCTTTCTCTTCCAGTCTCTCTCTCTCTCTCTCTCTCTCTTTCTCCCTCTTGAAATGAATCAATACATGCTTACTTTTGAATTTTTATATATAAATAAAATGAGTGGCGGTGGTTTTCTGCTGCAGCTGCAGCTATTAGGAGTGAACTTTTTTTCTGAAAATGTTGAAATCTTGGATACGCTCTTAATAAAGTCGAAATATTTTAAGCATATTGAAATAAGGTAGGACCTCGCCTTTAAAGGAAAGTGAAATAATCTTAAAGCAGCAAAAATCTGTAGCGGAAAACCTAGGACTCTTATTTTGGGGGCGCAGTCTAAACAAATTTTTTTTTCTCTGACAATGAGACGAGCTCGTTCACCGGCGGTCGATGATGAGCCGCAGTTTCTCGCTTCTTCTCTTGTGCACGTGGTTGTCATTGACACCGCGGTCCCACGACGACGACTACTGAGGATTACGGTAGGAGCATGAGAGGGTACTGTTAATGTTACAGGAAGAATTACGTGCGAGTTTGATGCAAGTTGATATGAAACAAAATAATGTGGAACTTGTAAATAAAAATATAATCATAAAAATCACTATTAAATTTTGTGACGAGAACACGATGACTGAGTTTTTTTTAATGATGACTGACAAAGCGAAGCAGGCATGATCATTTCACGCACAAGTCGCGTAGTTAAATCTTTTTCGCTTGAAATAAAAGCGCCTGGACTAGTTGGCTACATTAAAGTTTCTAAAGTAAGTTGCTAGTAAGGAATCTAATGATATTAAGGAGCTATGTTTACTTTTTAAATGAAGGGGGAGTAAATAAAATAAATAAATAAAAATAAATTTTAAATAAAATAAAAAGGAGTTAAATTTATAAGAATAATAAATGAAAAAAATGATATGAAGATTTCTGCTTCAAACTCTGAACAGGCAGTTTTCTAAATTGAATATGTGAGACTTAGTAATTCTCCAAACAATTGTGAGACGGTCAAGCGCAAAATATTAATAAAGTATTAGTAAAAGACACAGTGACGTCTTTAATTTCTGTGATAAAAATAATAGAAAAGCTACTTTGAAAAAGAAACTAGATAAATGCTCACGTGCATGGTTGCCGTGTTAGAGAATGAGTCCGTCGTTCCTCTCTGCTCTCCTCTCCCTCGCTAAAATTTCCCTCACGATGAAAGATTTGCAGTCGTGTACACACAATTAACAAAGTTTAAAAACTTGGACCGGGTGCTACCGTACGCATCCTATAATAGCTTGACAAAGGTGGGCACTACGTTTTCGAGTTTGGCTGATGTCCGCCGCAATTTCGTTGCTCCTGCTACGATTTTTATACTCTTTATCAACAATAATAGAAGACCGATTTGAGTGTCCATCCTCGTGGTCAACAGAAACTTGAAATACTTCGACTGTGTTTTCATCGTAACTAATTTTACGTTAAAAACCTATTTTATACTGCCGGTGTCTGCAAATGTCTAAGTGAATTTTTATCGAGTCTGCTTAGAGGACACCGACAACATATGTGAGATTTCAAATTGCCGCGAAGCCGCAAATTTTATTTGATGATCAAAGTAATAACTAACAACTTCGCGTGGGAATCTTCAGTGCAATCTTGGGGAAAGGATGCGTGCCGCACGATAGAGAAACGATTGGAAAGGAATAGATGATCTTGGAGAATAAAAAGCGCAACATAAGCGAGCATGTAGAATATAGAAAGAGAGGATTATATAGTATAGGGGACACAAGGCACGATTTAATCAGAGAAGCGCCAGCTCTCACGCAATATGACGGTTCATCGCGTAAGAAATGCACCGGGTCACGGCCTTGTCTTTGACTCGTTTTAATATTTTGGAGCGACACAGAAATATAGAGAAGATTATCAGACAAATAATTCTGTTCCGGGAAGAACATTTGATATCTTAATATTTTAACGCTAATTTAATTACCTTTAAAGAAGCACAAAAGAAGCATAATGAATTTGAATGTTTCTGACTTTTGTAGTCGAGTTTCTCTAAATGCTCTCTCACTCTCTGTTTACAATTAGACTCCACACTGCTGAGCAGCCGCCAGCCGATGGAGCACCATGACAGCGTTGACGGAAGGCGGCAGAAAGTGTTGGCACATTATCATCGCCACGAATCAGAGTATCATCTGATAATTTTTTTTATTTAATTAAAAAATAAAAATATAAAAATTAAATGAATAAATGAGAAAAACATGTATCTGCATAGAATATAATCGCGATTAATTTTTAATACAAAACGTATTGAATACAGATCGAGCGGTATCGAGCGGCTCGATCTGTATCCCCTGGCTCGTGAGCATAATTAATCGAGATGTATTTTTCATGCGAGCCTACACACTTGGATTGCAAACAAGTTCAAAAGTTTACCTCGTTTTTTTAATACCAGAATTGGTATCTACAGATATGATGAATTCCGATAAAAGTTAATCTCAATAGAGGAGAAACTATATATAGAATATCTTCCAAAAAAAGTGATCAAAGCCTTCTTGTGAATTTTGGAAGGATGAATTAGGACGTGCAAAAAGTGCATTAAAAATTTATTGTACATTTAGTGTACTTTTCAATAAACTGCAATTTCGTCTCGCAGTTTTCTTCAAATTTATTTTTTTTATGCCAAGCTCCGTGGTTTGCGCTGGCGATAAAAGCATAACAGGACGGAGCGAGTCCATTCAACGTTTTTTTCTCCTTTATCCGGAGTCTAGTAATACTATATGCCAAGTAATCGTAACTACTAGATAATCCCAATTACGGTATTGCTTTCTTCTGTCACACATTGAGAAATACGTTCCAAAACAATCGTCTCCGGGACAAATACTAAATGTACAGTGCCGTGCAAAATTCTATTTACTTTTAGTTTTTCATTCATAACTTCCTTCAAACTTCATGAAAGTCAATGAAATGTTCAGGGTTGCTTTTTTATGCTGTTAGACGTATAGTCGCAGATTATTGGTTTCATTGAACTACTATAAAGCCAAAAAAAAATCAATAACGCAAATCATCCGGGTTGCACATTTAGGCATGCTGAACCAAATGGGTTATTTCTTTAATATTTGGGTAGATTTTATTGGATTAATGGTTTATTTATTTAAGGTTGCACGGTTTATTGGCAGCTGTCTGTTCTAGATCAATCACAATTTTAAAATAGCAATTTGAGAGTAAGACTATTGATGAACACTGCTGTATCGGTTAAAGTGATTTATGACTAGATCAAAACACTTTCGTTTTTAGATTCCTGGCTAAAATGTCACCGTACTACTCTATGCCAGGGGTACATTCAAACGATCTACTGTATCTTGTGAGTTCATGAAGTCAGGGATGAAATAGGACTTCAAAAGCGATTTTGCCTATCTCAAAGCATTAGCTATGCTTTGAGATAGGCAAAATCGCTTTTGATATACGGACCCCAACACAACATCACTTTTAGCAAGTCTGCGCTGCGGACCAATGTTGATCTCGGTGTTCAAAATGTGCACAAATAGTTAGCATCTAATTTCCAGAGGTCGAGTAACCATCTGAGTTAGTACAGTGATGTATTGTGAATATATTAAAATCATTATCGCTGTAGGCGTAGTGGTAAATGATCGATTTTATGCTTCTGAACCTTCTGCATCTCTGGATGAATGCATGGATCGCGAACTGAAGGCTGGCAGCATGTAACGAGATGTGATTAAAAAGCAATTAGACAAAAAACTTATAGCAGAGATGTTCTAGATTATAAATAAACCATTAATCCAATAAAATCTACCCAAATATTAAAGAAATAACCCATTTGGTTCAGCATGCCTAAATGTGCAACCCGGATGATTTGCGTTATTGATTTTTTTTGGCTTTATAGTAGTTCAATGAAACCAATAATCTGCGACTATACGTCTAACAGCATAAAAAAGCAACCCTGAACATTTCATTGACTTTCATGAAGTTTGAAGGAAGTTATGAATGAAAAACTAAAAGTAAATAGAATTTTGCACGGCACTGTATGTATGTATATACATAAGTCGATAACGACTGGGCGATTTTAGTACGACCGAATAGTGGATAAATGTGAACAAAAGAGATTGTCTTAGATACTTTTAGCCAACAGGGAACAATTAGAACGTCCATCAAGGTAAATGTGTCAAGGGTGCCCATTTTCTTCCCTCATTTCACTCATCACCATCAGATAAGATTGCGTACATTGCCGGCGAGATGTTGAGAGAAGCGACGAAGTGGACTTCTCATCATTGGCAGCAAGTTTAGATCCTGGCAAATTAAATGAAGCAAATAATAACAATATAAGAATATTATCAGCTTGCTAAGCAGTGTCCCTTACTTTTTCGAGAACATATGTTTATTTTCCTCTACAATTGAAGCTCAGCGAAGCAATGTTCAAATCCGTCCAGCGAGTTATGTAAATGGTGGATAGGAAATAAAAGACCACCTGAGCATGAAAAAGATTAATGATATTAAGAAACAATTTCAGTCATATTGTTTGTATTAAGTTTATCTCGTGTACATCTTATTTTAACAATTGAAACAAAGAAAAGTTTTTGGCAGCATTTGCAATATAAATTTTGTGTGCTCCGATTTTTGTGCACATAGGACAGTCGACGGCAATCATTCTAATCTGATGCGGTTGATCTCTCTGAATAAGTAAAGAAGATATGCATCTTTTATTTTTATTTGAAAATAAAAGAAGTTTATTTGTGGAACTGGTCACCGAGAGAGCAAAATGTTCACTGATCGCTACGCGGCGAGGAAGCTTTAAGCGGGCCGAGGAAAATGCAGGAGAACCATATGAATGTGGAAAAAAAGAAGTTCTCTCTCTCTATCTCTCCCTCTTTCGTTTACCTATCTACATATCCCTTTCACACAGTTCCTCTCTCTTTCTCTCACATCCTTTTCAATTATAAATTGTGAAAAGGAAAAAAATTATGTTTTAATTTCGCGCGCCTTTTCCGTGCTCGGCCTCCTCCCATCGGCATATTCGTAGACAACTGCAAAAAGAGTCGAAAGCATGCATTTGATTGCTTAAATAACTTTTTTTAATATGTTTCTTTCTGTCTGTGCCACACACTATCTCTCTCTCTCTCTCGCTATGTTTACTTCCCGCTCTTTCTCTTACTGTCTTTCTCACTCTCTCTGTCGCTCTCTCCTTTTCTAACTCTCTCACTCTCTCTCCCTTTCTCTCTCCACCCACCATCTTCGCTCGAATGCTGATGTCGTGCAATTGTAATTATCAATCAATCAATGAATCAACGCTTTATTTCAACGGGTTAATGGATTCCGTGGAGCGCCATGAGTCTTCGCCATACTTGGGGATTTGATGCATGATGGAGGAAGTTGGCACCAAGGAGGAAGTTGGCACCAAGGATCTTGGTAAAGTCGTCCCGCCATTTCGTAGCCGGCCTACCTCAATTGTAATTAACTCCATCGTTTTCACTGTAGCAACGACCGCCATTCAAGGATGTGAACGGCTCACATGCGGACACCTGAATGAGAAGGTGAATATTGATTTATCCTATTATTTAATTTTGATTTCAAATTGAAAACAAGTTAATAGAAAATGCCAAACTTTATTGAGAATATTTTATCAATGTCAATTCATTAAATATCGAATTCGATTTTGCTTTAAAGACATATGTACATACAATGTTTGTAAAGCCATAATTTCTTTATTTGTAGTCCTTTTATCAAGAGTTCGCACAGGCGGTTCTCTGCTGCCGTTTGCATCTATTAGGAGTGATCTATTCTTTGAAAATGTTTATGTCACGTCTTTTGAAAATGTTTATGTAAGAGATTAAAGGATATACATATCTAGGAATTTTGATCAAAGAGAGAGAGAGAGAGAAAGGGACAGGGAGGGGGAGCGAGATAACGACAGATGGAGAGAGATAGAGGGAGAGAGGGAGAGAGAGGGTGAGGGAGGGAGGGAGAGGGAGAGAGAGGGAGAGAGAGGGAGAGAGAGGGAGAGAGAGGGAGAGAGAGGGAGAGAGAGGGAGCGAGAGAATAAGAGAGATGGAGAGGGAGAGAGAGGGAGAGAGAAAGATGGGAAGTGGAGACATGGATTAAGCGGGCAGGGTCATGAAAAGAGACGACTAATGCGAATGCAAGACACACATTTCATTGTTTAGAGTAGAAAGGATCATGGGATATTTCGGAATGTTGTGGAAAAGATAAAGTGTGAGAAAGAAAGTAAGATCGTAGAAAGATAGAGAGAGACAACGAAAGAAAGATCGAGAGAATGATAGAGAGAGAGAGGTGGAGAAGGAGAGAGAAAGCATTCATAATTCGACATACAGTATGTACACACAGAGAAGGATGTTACGTGGAGCGTAACATTGGAACATAACAATAATGTTATTGAAATGCTCCGGAACATCTCATGTAGCTCTGGACGTTACATTTAATGCGCAACCCGAAATGTTACGCGCGACGTAACATGCAGGGTTTAACAAAAATGTTACGTTTGCCCGCGGCGGGGAGCACTTGCTCTTAAGCCACGCCCCCTTCACATCTTTATGTCCGCTCACTGATAAAATGCAGCTGGAAACACTGGTTTTTATACATATTTATTATTCTTTTAAGCATATTTATTATACAAAACCCTTTATTACACTAAACAAAATATGCTTAAGAACGTGAGAGCAGCAGAAGCCACTCGCTAGGGCATATAACATGAAAAATGCTTGAAAAACAGTTAAATAAATTAGAAAAGTCCGAAAATGAGATAAAAGCATACATATCGTTATCCTACAAGTAATACAAAAACTGCAAAAGTTGAAAAACTGGCTAACCTGGTTTGTAGAGTCGTGTTGGCGTCGTCGTCGTCGTTGTATCTGGAATTAGAACTGAGATTTTTGCTATCGCCCGTACCCGAACCACCACCCCGCGCTCCACGCACCCAGCTACAACCACCCCACTACGCGCCCCCGCGATCTGAATGTTGAAGAACTTATCCAGATGAAAAGGGCGGTGCCCATAGAGAACGTTGAGAAGAGAATGGAAAGAGTGAGAGACAGAAAGAGGAAAGAGACAGAGTAAGAGAGAGAGAGAGTGAGAGAGAGAGACAGAAAGAGGAAAGAGACAGAGGAAAAGAGAGAGAGAGAGAACTCTACGAACTCGGTCTATCCATCTGTGCCAATTTGGTTGTAAGAGCCAAAAGGTTTTTCGAGAGTTTTACTGCTCAACGTGACCTATGTTGCGTCTCTCTCTATCCTACGTTGTTCTACAGTAAAAGGCGGTTCTTTTGAGCTATTTAATGTTGCATAAAAGTAAGTCTGAACGATTTCCGAACTCGAGGTCTGGGAACAAAAATATGTCCGTTTTTGCGTTTCTTTTGAGAAAATCACTTCGAGAGAGCCCATAAGTTGCGTCTCTCTCTATCCTACATTTTTCTACAGAAAAAGGCGGTTTTTTTGAGCTATTTAATGTTGTATAATAGTAAGTCTGAATGATTAGACTTTTAAAAGAAGTTTCCTCATCCGAAGAGAAATAAAATATGCCTCAGTTATTGCGTTTCTTTTTAAACGACGACTTTTCGTCAACTGGCATATTATGCAATTTTTTTACTACAATTTTCCAGTGTTTTGCGCAATCATGTAGAGTGTTCATCATCTCGCTGTTCATTCTTGCTGTTAACAAGGGTCACAGTTCATTTTGTACTCCCTCGAACTCTCTCTTCATTCTAATTAATAACTGCTAATCCATCCTTAGTATCGCTTCGCTGCTATTAGATCGAAGAGAGACGAAATTTAGAGAGAGGGCGAAGCACCGACAGAGAGAGAGAGAAAGAGAGAGAGAGAGAGAGAGAGAGAGAGAAAGAGAGAGAGAGAGAGAAAGAGAGAGAAAGAGAGAAAGAGAAAGAAGTAGATTGACTAACTGAGAGAGAAGGGGAGGAAACAAGAAATGGAGAGAGAGATTGAAATGTCACTGTGTCCAAGACTCTTTCTGCCGATCGACATACTTTATGTCATTATCACTGTCTCTTTGGAACAGAGCAATTAATTCATTCTTAAACGCATCTCAAGTAACAGTCAAAACAATTCTTACAAGATTTGGAACAAACAAATTCTTCAAATAAGAAAATAATCCCTTTAATCAGGAGACTGAATTTAATGTACAAGTTACTTCTACAAGCGAAAAAAGAGTATATTCACAAGAAACTTCAAATAAGATAATATATCCCTATAATCAGGAGAATGAGCTTAATGAACAAGATACTTTTACATGAGAAAAGAAAAAATATATTATATTCACAAGGATATGATGAGTACAGCAATATTTTCTATAAGTTAAAGATCCAGACTGATAAATATCGATAATATTTTACAAAGAAATTAATCTCACAGGAATGAATGCGGAATATTTCTATAAATGAGTAAAACTAGGAAATTAAGAGTTTAAATTCTGAAACGCAATGAAGATAATGCATAAACTATTCTAAGCTGAGTTCGCGGTAGATTTGTGCCGCGTCGTTGGATAGCTTGTTCTTCTCCGAGACGCCCATTAGGTGAGAGAGTAGACCAAGTGCAGGAGAGATCGGCGCAGGGAACTTGAGGTCGAACTGCCAGTAAGCAGCCACGAGTCCTCCGCGTACCTGTAAAGTATGCAATCACAATCGATATGTAGCAAGCGTGGAGATAAAATAACGGAATCTCCGACTCATTTTAACGATATTCTCGCTCTCTCTCTCTCTCTCTCTCTCTCTGTTTCTCTCTCTCTATCTCTTCTCTCTCTCTCCTTGTCTTTCAACACATTTTGTTCCTCTCTCTTTTCACTTAAACGAACATAAAGAAAATATCGAACCGTAATATCCAACTGCTCCAGAATGACTACGTAGTCTCGCGATGAATCCCCATAGGCCACCAGAACCGGCTGTGTAACTCCAGAAGCGGCAAGACACGAGACAACTCCGCTGACGGTGTGTTCTTCCTGGAAGAACGGTATGCCATAAGTAGTAAACTAATTTTGAACAAAAAAAGCCGAACTATCCGATACTGCAGGTGATAAGTGCGCAAAATTTTTGAATCGCTAGTGCGTATAAAGAATCTTTAGTTGCATAAAAACTATGTAAACCTCGAACTGGACGAAGAGGAGGGCGGAGCGGCTCAGTTGACGGTGTTTCGTCTTCGAGAAGAGTTGGAGCAAGCAGAGAAGACCGAGCAAGGAGTCACTCTCTGAGATATAACATAATATATCAATAATGCGAAAAGTTAAAGTGATGTGTTAAATATTAGCGCTCAGATTACTGTAAGGCCTATTAAAAATAATCATTTAAAAGATGAATACGGTATTTCAACACGTAATTCATTCGGATGCTTAAAGTGAATAAGTGAATAAAATATAAAAATATAAAAAGAATAATGACAAGGGTCGCCTATTGTCTCACTCAAAGTGTTCGCATCCTCTGCTGCCTTCTTTTCCTGCTCACTCAGCTCGCGATCGGCGAATGCCATAATCGACGGAAGAATGAAGCTTCGCCACCTTTCGCCAAAGGTTGAGGCCGTCTTAGCTTGAGTTTCGGCAAAGTCGTCGACGATCTATTAATGAAAAACCTCGACTTGAACTACTGCCTTACATGATAAAGAAGTATTCTTGCAAATTTATTTCCAAAAATCTAACCAGATCTCCCTTGCTGAGTATCGAATATCTGGAGAAGCACTCGCGTGGAGAATGGGTCCGGCAGAAGGATACGCGAGCATTTCTGAGAATAGAGTTCATATCATAAATTCTTTTATTCTTTTTGAAAAAAAACCTTGTGGCATTCAAAAGCTGGCGGTGAGCTGCACATTTGTAAACCATTGTGTTCACATCCTGCAACATTAATTTGCATCAGCTGCATAGATTAATGCTCTTAATCGAATTGGCAATTAATGTATGTTTGAATTAGTTCTACCTGTAATTGCATTGCTGTCTCGGGGACCACGTCATCCGCATATGCAGTTGGTCTGTTGTAGCTCGTTGGAGTAAAGCGGCCATCCTTCTTCATTCGTTGCTGAACTTGTCGAATGTGCAACTCAACGGCAGAAGAACCGTCACCGACAAATGTTCGCTGTATAGTTAAAAAAATTGAATTTGGATCGCTCACTTCTATCTTTTTACAACGTAATCTCTCTCTCCTTCCATCTTTAACTGACAATATCAACAGATGGATACTTCTCGAGAAGGTGAAGCGTAAAGCGACGAACTTCGACTGCTTCGGGATGAAACTGTCTGCAACAGAAGACATTGAAAGTCCTTGTTTTATAAATTAAATGTTTACAAAGCTATTTAGAAACGTCTTCAGAAATCTAAAAGGGTATAAAATCATAATACGAGAGGGAACCTTGTGCAGGTTTGCAGGACGAAATTGGCGATTCTTCTCTTCACAAAGTTCCTGTCGGTGTCGAAATGCTGCAGGCGGTAGTTGGCGTCACCTTTGAGCCTCTCGAGTATTGCCACTCCTCTTTTGTCTTTCAGGAGGTCTTCAAGCTGAGTTGAGCGTAGACGGTAGTTCAGAGTGTACGACCTCGCTCCTAGAATGGATTTCACATGTGTCCAGTCAAAACTTATTACTGTATAAAATATTCAGGGAATCATCTTACTGTCCAAGAGACGAGCAGGGTTTCGAGCGGTGCACGAGCTGAACTGCTGCCGAGAAACGTCAACTGAAATTATTGTTTTAATGAAGGAGAAATGCGCTTTCAAAAACCAATCAAAATGTAGCCAACCATCTTGAACTTCTTGTTCCAGTGACCCCTCTAGACACCGCATACTTGATGCCTCCGCTGTCCAGTCCTCCGTTTTTTGTCCGGCACATGAAAAAATTGGATAAAGGACTTAGAGTATAAGGTTCTAGGGTTTCTTTTGGACTTGTTGGGAAAACAAATAAAAACCTCTGCCAACTGTTGTCGCTGTTGTGAGCCAAGAAGCAGTGGGATCACCTCTGAAGTGTTCGTCATCGGCTAAATTAAATAAGTTCCAGTTACTCCGTCTATGCGTTTTATCAGTATACTTTTCCAGTTACTACTTTACTACTGGTCATAACTCTACCTAGATTCTCATGAAGGAGCGCAGTTGACTCGACACTCGTCTCTCCGATGCGGCTGCTCCCATGACGTTGCCTTCCATGGCAGTCCTCACTGGAAGCTGCTCCTATTCTTGCCGACTCTCCTTGCGTGTGCTCGCCACTCTGGAATATAAATATACATTTTCGTGAACAAAAAATTAGCTTAAATAATAGCTCCCGTCTTATAATCATGATTTTTTTTCGAAGCAGATAAAAAGAAAGAATGCAAATACAAGAAATATATACCTCTTCTACGGAATTAATGGTAACGACTGCAACATAATTGGCCGCCGGCACAATCATTCCCTGAGCTTGGAGCTTTCCAACGGCGGTCTCGATGACAACATTAACGTCCTCTAGACTTCTGTTGGCAGCAGTAGCAGCAAACTTGGTGATCTCGTATACACTTCTGTACTCCTCGGTTCGTTGGCGGCAAAACAGTGTGCTGTCCGTCCACTTGCAGCACGACGGATAGCATGATCTGCAAGCACTGTCAAAATTTCTTTAAAATAATAAATTATCATGTTAAATTATTTAAATACAAATTTTTCACATTTAAAATAACTCGCTTGCATTTTCCTGGTTCTGCTAGTATAAGAGTTTTGTTTTAGAATGAGACTTATATAATTTAATTTTTTTTTGGAGAATAACGCTACTTGCCATTGATGGCGAAGAAGTCGTCGTGGGAAGACAACGTTGTCAGGGCCATCCGTGTATCGGTCGAACGGAAGAAAGTCTGCCAGATCCGAGAAGCTTGCGATTGCTGCCTTTTCGGAGAGTTGAAACCGGTAAGTAAGCGTGTCGTCATCAAAAGCAGGAGAGAGTGAAATGCGCACAATCAGCTTCCACTCCGAATCCAAGCAGACGATATGCAGCACTTGTCCAAAGACAATATCGACTCGTGATGCACGAAGAGATACGATGTCTCCTTCGCGGTAACTTGTCCCGTGCCGATCCAACGAGGGCGTAGTGCTGATTGGCTGAGTCCGATTTGGGAGCAAAGCAGAGAGCGAAGGTGAGAAAGATGCAGGATGCAAAAGGTGACAACTCTTCGCCAATATATCATCGCTCATCTCCGCCAGAGCGTCCGTTGAATGTGATTGCTGACAGTTAAAGGGAGATTCCGAAAATTCCGCGTGATGTAGCTCCTTCTCTTCACTTCTGCATGGAGTTGCTCAAATGGCAACGTGTGGAGCAGTCCAGGGATGCCTTCTGAGACGTGGCGCCGTCCCCCTTAGATACGCTTACTGGAATCGATCCCGGGCGATTGGGACCGTCGTTTGGGCCAAGACCGAAGGCAGCAATCCGAGTGTTGATGTTCTCGAGGCTGATTCCACCCCGGATGAGCAAAGATTCCGATTAGCCGGCGAGCTTCTCCTTCGAAAACCTAAAATTGCATATATAATTAAGCATCATGGACTATACTGCTCTTTTAAATTTGTGATAAACTAAGAAATGATATGCACATCGTGAGCGAGATCAACGTAGTAGTCCTCCGTTGTGTTGTAGCCCGCAATTTCATTCAACGGAGAAACGCCGACAACCCCGTCTCTACCAGGCACAGAAGAATCATACCTACAATAATAAATGCGTGGATTAAATCGAATGTTTATAACTATCAAATCAAACCATTGTTGGTCGCGCATGAGGCAATCATGCTTGTTGTGCACTGTGGAAAAGTCACTCGCTTTCGTAAGACAAAGCCGACAAGGTCGACCACAAGAGAACGACGCCTTACAATATGCGACATAGGTTGAAGTTTGTGTTAATTGTTATAATTAGCGCACCTGAAGCTGTCTTGACTCGTTAATAGCAAGATTGTCTCCGGCCAATGTCAATAGAAACGGGTACATCTTCAATTCTTTTCCTCGCCAAGTCACCACAATGCCGTTCTCCCACAATTCGTTCAGCTCAGACTGGAATGAACTGACAATCATTAAGTGTTTCTTATATTAGCGATTTACACACATGCCTTAAACTGAAGCAGTATAGGCTTAAAGTTGTAGGCCTTATTATCGCGCGCATACGCAGTCGCGAAGTGATATCTAAAGAAAATTTGTATAAGTTAAACACTTGAATTTGCCTAATTGTAAGATAATTTTTAAAGATGAATAAGGAAACCAACTTGTAGGCCTGGGAAGAGGAGCAAGTAAAAGGCAGTCCTGCGAACGTGATGTTATCACATGCAAGCGAGTGTACTGAAGAGGCCTGCCGCAGATTGCATCCGGGCGCGACATCATCAATGTAGAGAATGAGTGGCAACAACAGTCGATCGGGGAAGCATGCGGCCACAGACTTAAAGCGGCTGCCATCCAATGGTGACATGGACATGTTGGGGTCCTGAGAAGGGGAGAGTTGAAGAACGCGTTGAATCTGCATCGAATCCAGTGCCGACACTAGCGCATCACGAAGATTGGTGGTGTAGAATAAGCATTCCTTATCCACTCTGCCTTGTGTTCCGTCATCCCTTCGAACTGCTTCCGTGTAGCTCCCCATTCTTCTTTCTGTATTGAGGACGTAATTTTGCTCGGATTTCATTGCAATCTTCCGTCGGTAAGGGGTTCGGATAGAGCTGAGCTTCCTCTTCAAATCTTCGTACTCGTCATCGCCCAACTTTCTACATCTTGCCATGGCCGCCGACAGAAGGTCAACAACTTGGTCGACGTCGCTCTCCCGTAGAGACGGAGAGGCTGCCAGCGATAGGACTTCGGATATGAGGAAGGAGCCCAGGTCGTCATTCAGCGCATCCAACTCTTCTTCTTCCTCATCCTCTGGAATGCCCACATTAGGCCGCAGCTCATCATCGACAGCGACATCTGTGTCCATCGCCTCCTCATCAAACTCTGGCCTTGCTACATCGAAGTCGCCACAGTCCTCTGAATAGATATGAGGAATACTATACTGTGAAACAGATTAGGTTGTCATGTTTATCTAATACCTTCTGGATGAAACAGGCGGTGATGGCGCCGAAAGGTGCTGTGGCGGCCGAATTCACTTACAGATGAGCACTCATAACACCGAAAATGGAGTGCTGGCACTCTCAAATGATATTCTGAATAGTGCAGCAGCTCATCCTTGAGAGTTGAGCAGTGAAAGCCGCAACCAACGACAGGACAACGCATCCTACATTAAACATCATTTCTATGTTGCAACAGTGCTTTGTTAAATAATGTAATCCTGCATTTGTTTTCTTAGTGTCGTTAAGTTTTTAATATTATATTCTTATATTTGTTTTCTATTTTTTCTTTAATTTTTTTTTACAAACTTGTTTGTGTGACAGTTATTTTCAGAGCGTACAATCTTAAACGAATCGCTTAAGCGAATCGCACAATGAATATTTAAAAAAAAATTGATAATAAATAAATAAAACTGATCCGGCATGTGTTAATAATGTTTTAATAGATACTGTTCGGTGAGTAAAAAAAACTAGTATTTGCATTGTTAAATATGCATATGGTGAAAATGTAACCTCACCATTCTAAAATAAAAGGAGTATTTTTTTCGTTCGGAAATTCACATTTACTAATACAAACAATTCCGCTATTCATGTTCTCAGAGTAGAATAGTCTTTTGGACATGTGCTAAAGAATAACACAAAGAAAATAAAACAGTAATTAGCCAGCATAAGTTAATATTTTACCATACCTGTATGAGAAGACTCCTTGAAGAATGTGCGAATGAAGAACGACGGTTAAGCAACTGCAATAACGCATATTTATGATAGTGACTCAGGGAATAAAAGCCACTGTCGAGGTTCCAGAAAAATAGGATGGGGAAGGAGGTATTGGGCCTGGAAACAAGGGTGCATTAACTGTTTCTGCCTAAATACTACTCAAAAAAATGGTTGGGTAGGGATTCGGGGGGAGCCAAAATCAGTCGATCAATCATTATAATTACTTGCGAAAATTTAAAAGAAATATCACAAACCCTACCTAGGCTGGTTCGTATAACTACAAATTGTAATATTAATTGAGCAGACACCACAAAATTTGCAACAGTATACTGTATCTAAGGCATGACTGGCATACTGTACAGTTTTACTATCCTTCCCTTTCTGAACAAAATTTCCAGGTTGAATACTATTCAGAAAGGTGAATAAACAAGATGGAATTACCAAACACGAAATATTAACATGAGGAAAAAACCCAATTTTCACTTTTCAACTTCTTATGCCTGAAAACATTAAATGAATTTCTTGGACGATTAGGTGGAGTAGGTAGTTTGAGGACCGGAAAGGAAGGCATGTAAGAGAAAAAAGGAGTTTAACGGCAAAACAGGCTCAAACTATTAGTCGGTCGGTGAAGTAGACGTTATAATTTTAACTCTGCTCGAATAGCAAGATGGAGTGTTATAAAAGATGCTCGAAAATGCGGTGGGTCACCCTGCGTTGACCATGTTTCAATGGTTGAAATATTAAATCGAATCTTAAAATATAGGCAGATAATAAATATATAAAATTTTCGCACCAATAGTCGAGAAGTGATGTGCTGGATTGACGCGGGTTAACGTGTTGTGTCGATCACACGTGTGGAGTGCAGATGTAGCAGCCTTAAGAAAATGAAACTCGTCACGCTGCATTATTTACGGGCAGCAACACCATTAACTAAGAATACAATAAAAGAAAAGCAACATAAAAGAATGTCGCCTAAATTGGGCCAGCGACAGGACTGGTACCAAAATGGTTAGAAAGAAACCTTAAATAGAAGCAAAGAAACATACACTAATGATATTAAGAAACAGGCTGACCTGTTGAAAGCGAAGAAACTTCTCGAACCAGGCCGAGTGGAGAGTGGAGAACAGTTGCCGAAGTCTAAAAACAAACAATTGATAAAAGATACTCAGCATATTGCATTATTTTCTGATTAATGACTAACAGAATAACTAATTCGCCGAAAAGCAAAAAGGACCTTTTCAAAAAGTAAAATAAAAGCAAGCTGGAAAAAATTTTCCTACATTTGTTCAGCAAACTAATGCCATAAAAAATATAGCAGTAGAACTTTAAACAGATGCAAACATACTTACACAAATGAGATTTAAAAAAAACATTCTGACCTGTTTCAATTGAAGATAGTATCCGAGCCAAGCTGCTCTCTACAGCTAGCGATGCTCCGGACGACACTAACGACCTTAAATAGCAATAAAACAACGTTTAATTAAAAACGGAAAAGCGAAGAAACGAAAGTCAACACCGAAAGAATAACATGTCGGAAAAGGCATTTTCACACTGCGACGCATATTTAGTGTGCAGTGGTGAATATTTGGAAATGACACTCGCTATTCACCGGTCGCAGTCGAGTCACCGCCTTTCCGGCCAAACGTAACATTTTTGTGCATGCCCAAATGTAACGCTCCACGTATCATCCAGGTATTTACAAAAAATGTTACGTTTTTTTTCTTAAGAGTAGGCGACGCTCACCCGGGCGAAAACATAACATGTTTTTCTCAGCGTAACATCTTTTTCCATAACAATTTTTGTGCATAACATTTTTTTCTGTGTGTACATTCATGCTTTAGGTTGGATATGTGACGTCTTTGCTATCCTTATCTCCCCCTCTCCCTCTCCTTCTCTCTTGCTTTTTAATTATATTTCAACAGTCTTTCCCCTTTCTAGTCTCTCTCCTATCTTTCTCAATCACTCTCAATCTCTATCTAACTCACTTTTTTCTATCAATTTTCTCTCATGATGAAAAATTTGCCGTCGTATACACGCAATTAACAAAGTTTGAAAACTTTGACCGGGTACAACCGTACACATCCTAAAACAGCTAGACAACGGTTGGCACGACATTTTCGAGTTTGTCTGATGTTCGCCACATATTCATAGCTCCTGTGACGATTTTTATTTCTCTTTATCAACAACAAGTAGAAGACCGGTTTGAGTGTCCATCCTCGTGGGCACCAGCAACATGAAATATTTCGACTGTGTTTTCATCGTAATTTATTTTACGTTAAAAACCTATTTTATACTGTTGAATTTCTAAGTGAATTTTGACAAATTAATCAAGTATGTTGCTTAAAGGAGACCGAAAGCATATGTGAGATTTCAAATTGCCGCGCAGTCGCAAATTGTACTTGATGATCGAAGTAATAACCATCAATCTTCACTGCAATCTTGGGGAATAAATGAGTGCCGCACGATAGAAGAACGATTGGAAAAGGAATGATTTTGGAGAATAAAAAGTGCAACATAAGCGATATAGAAAGTAAGGATTATATAGCATACGTCTTGGCTGGGACGATAAATCAGGGAAGCCACATATCTCACGCAATATGACGGTTCATCGCGTAAGAAATGCACCGGGTCGCAGCCTTGTCTTTGAATCGTTTTACCATTTTGGAACGACACAGAAAAATAGAGAAGATTATCAGTTGAATAATTCTGCTACAGGAAGAACATTTGATTTCTTAACATTTTAACGCTAAAGTAATTACCTTTAAATAAGCACGAAACTCAATGCGTAATGAATTTGAATGTTTCTGACTTGTGTAGTTGCGTCTCTCTAATACACACGCTCTGTTTGCAATTTGACTCCAGGCCGCTGACCAGCCGCCAGCAGATGGAGCAAAATGACACCGTTGACAGAAGGCTGCATAAAGAGTTGGCACCTTCTCGTCGTCAGAAATCAGGGGATCTTCTGGAAAAAATTAAGTTTTTTTTTATTTAATTAAATAATAAATATGTATAAAACAAAATAAATAAATTAAAAATACATGTATCTGCATAGAATATTATCTCGATTAGTTATAATCACAAGCATGAAGAATACGGATCGAGCGGCACCGAGCAGCTCGATTTGTATCCATTGGATCGTGAGCATAATTAATCGAGATGTATTTTTCATGCGAAGCAGTAGACTTGGATTTAAACAAGTTCACTGTTTTACTTCTTTTTTTTTAAACACCAGAATTGGCATCTATAGGAAGAATTCCGATAAAAAATAATTTCGATTGAAGAAAACAATTTATAGGATATCTTTAAAAAAAACTGATTAATGTCTTCTTGTGAATTTAGGAAGGGCGAATTAGAACGTCTTCCGGATGCGACCAGCCTTATGCTTGACAGGTTTTTATTTTATCTCACCGAACCAAGCTGGTCGCAGCACTATCACATTTGACCAGGGAATGATGTGGTGGATCCTAACCTGAAAAGCAGCTGGTCGCTCTACATTCATGGGATATGTAGCAACAGATACAAGAAAATTGTTTTTAAGAAAATGTTTTTTGTAGTTGTTGGAATTTTGGGCATAGTTTCATTTGTTAACGAGAAATTAATTAAAGGACTTATGTAATTGCACCTCTTGATTTATGCAAATAACAAGACACCATTACAATCATGTTTGAAGGTCGGATCGTTCTATTCCAGCATAATCAATTAGTATTTAATACAAAGATGAAAATACTTTTACGAATACATTATATTGTTAAGGAAGGAAATATTTAGACGACCCATTTTGAAATTTAGGCTGCAAGAAGCCGGAAATAGGGACCGGCGTTTTTCGTAGGCGTCAAGCGGATATAACTTTGTGGATCGTTTCTTCCTTGTTCACAAATAATTAGAAATGGTAATCGAGAGAAAAGAAAACAACTCATCATCAATTAACATATAGTTTTTGTATTAGAATATGGTCACTTAATAGTACCTTTGCTTGTTTGATGTACATATGTGCTAAAGATAGCTGTTTATAGTTCTATGACTTGTTTTCTCTCTGTCTCTCTTATTTACTTTCTCTCTTTCTCGCTCTGGTCTCTCTCTCTCTCTCTATTAGACTTGATGTACAAGGACATTAAAATTAGACTCCGTCTCTAAATACATCTCTTCTCATGGCTTAGTTATTACACTAAAAATATTTAAGCCTACAAAATATTTTGGAAAGCAATTGCGAGATTTCAGGTAACCAGCGTTCTGCTCTGTTTTTCATGTTTGTTAATCCCTCAAACCTACTTTGACCAAGATTACATGTGCGGCTGTTTGTGAAATTACAAAGGAATTCTATTGCAAGAGATCATGCTCGACTTGGAGGAAAATCAGCTGATCTAAGCAAATAATCATAAAGCAAACAAGGAAACTTTTACAATCATGTGAGGAGAAATAATATCTCGATTTAACGTGTTCATCGTTCGATTAATGAGTATTTTACGCAAAACAATGTCAGCGAACGCTGAAGAAACTTTTTCAAAAACATTATGTTGTTATGCGACTCAATATCTCGAAAGTTTAGAAGGATTTAAAAAAACCCAATTATTTTTTATCAAGAGACCTTTGATGGCTGCACCGGCGCATTAAGTTCGCTTCCAGTGGATAAAAATGGACGGATGACAATCTCCTCGATGTTAAAACGGTAGAAGAGTTTGATATTCACCGATACTTAGTTTTACTCGTTTGATGTATACTATTGGCGCGCTATCGTGTTCGAATCACATTGACGAACATTTAGTGAGATGAAATAGCGCTGATGTCAACCTAACAGTTCGACGATTTATAAACGGCGCCGTAATCGGCGCACTATAATTCAGCGAATTCTGAGCAGCGTCCGCAGCTTTCTCCGTCAAGTCAGGCAGCTGAATTCTCTCATGGCAATGAGCACGCGGAAGCGAGATGCTGGGAAGAAGAAGACCCAGGACACAAAGAGAGGGAGAGAGAGAGCGCGACAGAGAGAGAAAGAGAGCGAAAGAAAGAGAGAGAGAGAGAGAGAGAGATCGCGAGAGAGAGCGAGAGAGAGAGAAAGAGTGGTGAGTGAAATCATGAAATGTAATTTTATTATTTATATATTTTAGCGCCCCGGCTACTGCATTTCAAGTTATTAGAGTGAAGAGAGGAAAAATTAAATTTAAATAAATTGCTATTTTAATGTTTAGTTTTATGATATGATTAATTTTAACATTAAATTACTATACGATGCATTTGTACTCTCCCGGTTAAATTGATGAGCAACAAAAGAAAGCAAATTACCTTGCATGATATGTGCACAGGCGCATTTATGCCGTCACGGTGTTAAAAAAATTGCCACGACGGTCGAATCGCTTTCGAGAAGTATCCTGTTTGTATAGATATCAATGAAAAATAAATATGCGTTAAATATAGGCAGATTAAATTCAAATATTTTCACATGTCAAATAATCAATCGCCATTTTCTATGAGCAACTGAAAATTAGTTGCAGGTCCGCGAGGTACTTGCGGCACGGCGGAAAAGCCCGGCCGTCTTGGCACCGCCGGCAAGCTAGGCATGCATGGCTCGCCGTCACGCGAGCTGCCGCCGTGTTATCCGTGACCCCCCTCTGGCATCCGTTTTCCTTGGCGACAGCGTTCTATAACCCTGCACACTCGATCATCATCCAATCCAAGCCATCGATTTAATGATTTGTCTCGAAAACACGGTAAGTGCAATGTGTTAAAGTTTTTTCCCATTAGGCCTCACGTGCACTGATTTAAAAAGCAGCACCACAATTCTTTTAATTCTCAGCTTTATTTGAAATGTATGCTGAATATTTAGTATCACTAAAATCTGTTAAAAAACTCGTCCAATTTTTTATGACTGTGAAATGATTTGTGGAATGAAAAAATGGTTAGACTCGAAATAGTGCGTTTTTTTATTATTTATTTATTTATGTTTTGTTTTTTTTGGTTTTTTTTTTGTTTTTTTTTTTGGAGACAATCGTTGATTCAGTTATTCATCTCGCACGCTTACATGTTCTCATTGACGAAGATTTAGTGAGATGAAAACTATAGTCAAAATGTTCGACGATTTACACTCGGTACTATATAATTCACACTAGAATTCAGTGAAATTTTGTTCTGCGGCCCCCGCTTTCTTTGTTTTGTTGGCAGTGGCAATGGACAAATGGACACGAGATGCAGAGATAACGAATAGCAAGTGAGCGAAAGAGCGCGAGAGAGAGAGAATGGAAAACTCATCCAATTTTTTATGACTGTGAAATGATTTGTGAAATGAAAAAAATGTAATAACCTCAACAATGGAAGAAAATTGCGCGTCCTCTTTCGCCTTTGTTTTCACTATCCATCTCATTTTCTGAATTCCATGGGAATTTGCAGACGGATTTCTTTATGCGGTGGTCCGGTTTTCTCTCTGTGTATCTTGAAAATAAAGATGCATAGCACTCTATCTCTTTTTCGCTATTTCTCTATTTCTGTCTCTCGCTTGCTCTCTCTCTCTTTTTTCTCGCTCTCTCTATTTCATGCCATCTCTCTCTCCCGTTGGAAGCGCAGTCACGTGGTGCTCAAGCATCTTGTGATCTGTGCCAGTGAGAGATCAACTAACGCATGTCTAATAGCTTTTACAAAATGAGATCAAATGAGAAAAAACTTTTGGAAAGCTTTAGGAGACCCATATATTTGACCCATATACTTTCTTTTAAAGAGTGGGCACAAGCGGTGGTTCTCTGCTACAACTTCCAGATATTACGAGTGAACATATTGTGTTAAAGTGATTTACAGGAGATCGGGTTCCATAAAATTGGTAATTTAGTGGATCCTAGGAATAAGGACCAAGTCGACAGATGATTGTTGTGGCAGCAAGTGGTGATAATTGATTAGAATTTTTATTAGATAGAAACTGGTACACTTGAATAAACTAAATTAATATTTTAAATATTGTTTTGTTATATTGTTATTTATGGTTCAAAAAAACATTTTCACAACTCACATATATAAGTAGTTGCACATTTAAAGTTGAAGTTCATTTAACGAATAGGCTGATTTGAAACGTATGATGCCTATTTCGTAGTAGGGAGTTTAGTAAAGCCAATGGATTTCATTTGCGACTCCTTACTACTGAATTTAGAACGAATGGACATCCCTTTCAATTTTTAAATGTTACTGTTAAATGATTTGTCTCGTAAACAAGTTTGTTAAACTCGAAATAGTGCATGTTTTTTTTTGATTTCCTGTTCTGAGAAAAGTCGTTTTGATTCATCTATTCTTTTCGCACGTTTTCGTGCTTGTATTGATGAAGATTTAATGAGTGCGCTGACTCATCGTCACTTTGCATTAAAAAATTCTTTAAAAGTTTATTTATTTTTTGATTTCTTATAAATTGTGAAATGTAAAAAAAAGCCAAACGTTAATTATTCAGTTAATAATGAAGGTTTCATTTTGAGCTCAGTAAAATTGCTTGCGTTTGGAAAGCATTTTCTTCCTCTACTTTTTTGTTCTTCTCCTTTTATTGCTCATCAGTTCATCACTCTCCCATGCTTTCATCTAGACATAATATTGTCAACTCGGAGTCATCCGTTCTTTCAGGGATTGTCAGTGTAATGATGTGACTAATAAACCGTTATTCTCTCTTTTTTCCGTAAAACTCATGTTGCATCTCTCAAGGCTCGCTACGATAATAGATTGTGATTCCCTAATAAATTCAATGTATGCAATTTAATTCTTTATTCGAGTTGGAGAAACTGAAAAATTTAATCACTCAACTAATTGTAAGAATACTCCTTTTAGCTTGGCAATTCAGATAAAATGGGAGAAACGGGTAGCTTCTAGTACACATCATGACGCCAAACAGCGTAAAAAATTCTTGTAACTATCGTCCTATCCACCGTGAGATATGTAACAGCTTATCTCTTTCTCATGTATTATTTAAGAATTTCATTATGCACACCATGTATGAAACTTTCATAATTTAAAAATTTCATAGAAAAGTGCGAAAGATTGTCAAAATGTTCGGATTTATAATTTGAAATGGAATAAAATTGTTGCAAAAGTGGTCCGCATTATCAGACATTTCTGGAGTTCCGTAAGTTGAATGAACTTTTCGTACATTTGTTCAAAACATCAAAAAACATGAAATTTACAGTTTACAAGTGAATTTGAATTTTTGTGCATATGCATAGGTCGTTTATTTTGAAATCCTCATGGCTAAATCATTTCCGGCACTTCTCCTATCAGTTCCCCTTTTGGCTACCCGCGCAACTGGTCGGCTCTCCGGCAGCTCTTTTGACTAGCACATTTTTCTTTGTTGTTTTTCATGGATTTTTCACTCCAAATTTACGTTCGTTATTACTTGTGCTCTTTTCGCCTGAATTCCTAAAAATCTCCTCAAATGACACTTTGGATTACAATATTTATTTCTAGATAAAATCTGGATTTAACATGAAAATAATTAATTCGTTCTTATCGTTGAAACCTCTTCAGGCAATTCGCAAGAATGAAGCTTCTCGCACAGTTGGCATGGCAGTTCGCATTAGTGTTCATCGCAGTCGCGATGGCCAGGTTTATTTAAAAGCGGATTAACAATAAACCGATCCATACTCTTCTCGGTCCTTTCACTTCGCCATTTCTCTCTCTCTCTTTTTTTGACCTCTACTTCATTTATATCTCTGAATTCCCTGCGTTCATTGTCAATTCTGAATTCTTAACCCTCATATCATTTGTTTCCACTCTTCAAGGTTTTCGTTATCTCTCTCACTTCTTCTTTTTCTCTCTTTCACAACTCTTTCGCTATCTCTGTGTCTCTCTCTATCAATATACTTAGGTATGTATATAATTTCGGTTCCTCTTTCATCATTCTGTTCTTGCTCCTTTGATCTCTCTTGTCTCTGACTCTGTCTCTCCCTCTCTTAATTACACAATCTCTTTCCCACTTTGATGCTTATTCCAGCATGCGTAACATCAAAAAGGAGTTGCATTGCACAACTGGAATAATCGAAAGGACATCGCTGTTGCAGCCGTACTCCGAATGAGTTCGTCTGCTACCGCAATTGGACGACATTTGAGAATTCTAAATGCGAACATTGCGGTGCTGTCTTCCATATTAATCCCATAACGGCAAAAATTTCGAAAGCGGAGCCTGACTGCTTTTTTGGAAGGAAAAATATTCATCAAACATGTGACAAAAAAGTCGGCTTCGATGCCTATTTTGAAGGTCGATTTTATTCCATTTATCTTCGTTTTCTACTGACCATGATATGGGCAACGTTGAAGTTTAGAACTGGCCATGATTATCTGCTTTTGTTCGATTGACGGATGCAACACGGCGGAATTCGCGGAGAATCTAAAGGGAACAGTCGAAGACATGTACGAAAAAGAGCTGACAACAACAACTGCGGCAACCACAACAACTACTGAGCCTACCGCCGCATCTGCTCCTGCCACGGAAATGGCAGCTGAGGTTTCTTTAATTGATTTAATTAATATTTCAACCAGACAACCTAGGAAAGTGAAGCCGTCTCTACTGCTCTTTACATCGCATTCCCTGTTCTGACTACAGTCAAGGACATGCACGAGAATGAGTTTACGACAACTGCGGCGCCCACTTCTGCTGCTGTGGAGGTAAAACTACATATTTAGAGGGTGAATTTCTGGCGTAAATGCAAATGAAGCGATCAATTGACCCTATGTAACTTTTAGTTTGGGCATTTTGTTTGTCACGGAGGATGGCTCTTTATGTGGGGATTTCGCAATATCTTCTTTGGAACTCCGACCAATTTTGTCTTTCAAATATGCAACATTTGTAGAGTACGGCTCATCTCATTCCGCTGCCACTTTCACTGCTCTTCATCTCTATGCTCAATCTGTGAAATGAAATAAAGGACTTCATGTAATTCAACGACGATTTCAAAACGAAGGGGACTCTAGTGTGCAAAGAGAAACAAGACTCACGAATGAAATTGATTGCATATCTTTGGAGTGATTTTAGCCAAGAGGTATGGAGATTTAAATAAAGTACGACATATAAACGATCCTACCAGTCGTTAGATGCTTCGTGTTACATCTCTCTTCAGAGCTATAGCAATTGAAAACAGAGTTATCTTATAAGTAAATTTTTGCAGCCTCAGTACAAGTAAACGACGAATGAAAACTTACCTTTATCGTAGGGGTCGAAGCCGGCACCTGTCTCACATGTTTGATTATATTTCTTCCGTGCACTAAGGCAGCTAGGCCTCGACTTGGGATTCATATGAAACTCAGCCCGCAATCTTTACAACCGTCTGTCTTGTTTTTTTTCCAATTCAAGTAGCAGTTGATTTCCTTGCTGGTGAAGTAATGTCAAGAAATAATGGAAAAAGGATTAGGTGTGAATAGCTTCATTCCCATGTCGAATAAAATCCGGGTAATAGCAAGAAGTGCTAAGAATTCTTGTCTTCGTAAAGTTGAATATGCTTTTAAAATCAGTTCAAAGATCACAGATCAAGCAAGGTTCACAGAACATCAGAGTTCGTGCACTAAAGAAATAAGTTTAGTGCAAAAGTTTCTGGATTAAATAATTTCTTTTCTTATCTAACATGTGACACAACTCTTTTTTAAAGATCATTTTGCATTTTAATTTTTGGAGTGAATGAACTTTGTAAAGCGGTTGGTTTGGGCACGAAATTTTCCTATATCTCTATGAAATTCAAAAAAAAAGAAAAGCAACAAATTGTGTTTTTCAGAACTCGAGTGGATATTATGTATATGATTTCGTTCAATCACTGTACTGTGATGTCCTTAGTTATACAATGATAAGCAGAAGAGAATAGAAAGTACTTTATTATCATTTGAGAACAGCATCAGCCATCCGTCGAATTGCCAAAATCGGCCCCTTGAGTTTGTCGAAGAGCGGGCCCTGCAGAACTACAGAAATAGAGAAATAGAAACGGGTGAGAGACAAAGAAAGAGAGAGTGAGAGAGAACGAGAGAAAGAGAGAGATAGAGAGAGAAAGAGAGAGAACGAGAGAAAGAGAAAGAGAGAGAGAGAGAGTGAGAGAGAACGAAACAGAGAGCAAATGAGATGCAGAGGGAGGGAGCAGTTTCGAGAGGGTTAGAGACTGCGTGGAAGAAGAGGGTGGTTAGAGTGGTAGAGATAGTGGGAGGTTGAGAAAGGGAGAGGAAGAGAGCGAGTGATGGTTAAGAGGGACAGAAGGAGAGTGTTGGAACCTTCTCCCCGTTCACAACGAGGACGTTGCGGGCTGCGAGGTCGCGGTGAACGATCTGCGATAAGGAAAACAAATATTAATAAATACAATAATATAATCGATATAAAACTAAAATAGTAAGATTAAATAGAAAAGAACAATTATATAACAAATTTGAAAAGAAAAAAAAAGCAATTTCCTACCTTTTTCGCGGCTATAAATGCCATTCCACTGGCGACATCGCAAGCAAACTTCGCGAGAAGCGTCGTGTTCACTGTGTTTTTTTCGCAGAAGTGCTGAAAAAGCAGATTTCACTGGGCTCATTTTTTCCCCTTTATCTCAAGAGGGAAGAGATTTGTCCTTCTTTATCTAAATATAAACAGTAAAAGCATGTTCTCTAAATACCCGCATGCTGCCTCCGCTCGCGAACTCCGTGATGATGAGCAATGGAGTTGTTTCGACGCAGACGCCGTAGAGCTGACAAAGAAATTTAAAATAATATTTTTGTTACAATTATAAGCATTTATCATTATTTTTTATTCAATCAGAGAAAAAGTTAAATTCTTCTTTTTGCCTTGATGATGTTGGTATGTTTCAGCTGAACCATGACGCGGCATTCCTGAAGAAATAGTACTAAATAAATCGCATAAATCTCACTTGAAGTGGTTTACAATTAGTGGGGCTCAAGTCTAACTTTAAATGACAGAATTATTGAATGGCTCAAATTGGTAATTCAAAATGTGTCTCCACAAATGAGATTCAGTCTTCGAAGAAGGCCAAATGTTGAATCCAATTAGAATCCCATCGCTCTCCTCGAAGAATGGCCCGAGCATCTTCTTGAGATCTCTAGGCGATTCCATTTTGGGTTCCTTGATCGCGATTGCGTGTTTCTCGTCTCCATCCTTGAATTTTCCATTGAAGACCTTGCCGTAGGCGCTTTCTGAAATGATGTATTTTCTGAAGACGTAGTTACGTTGAAAGGAGGCGCTAATTGTCTGAGCATTATTTCGGAGCAAAGATTAAACTCTTCTAGCAATCTCCAAAGAAACGAACCGCCAAGTTTGATCAAGTTGCCTTTCTCATCCGTATCAAAGTAGACGTCGTCTCGAAGGACGTGGAAGTCGGGGCGTTTCAGGGGCCTCACGAGGACGCTGCCCCTGAAACGGGAGATGAGTGTGGATGGGATGGATGTTCCAACCCATGATTCTCTGATATCGGATCCGAAGGCTGCTATTAATCGGATCCGGTACCAAGAATCGGTTATAAATTTTCAATATCCTCTACATACAGGCCAAAGCGCTGCTTCGAAGTGTGGTAGAAGTCCTGTAGATCAGCGGATCACTCTTCACCTTCTAAAAATATATGTATTATATTAAATAGATTTATACTGTATTTAGATATAAACGAATCACCGTCCGCATGCGCCATCCCTTGCTGACCGTGAAGTAGATCTCGTAGTGTCTGCAAGTACTTTTTACTACATATATTTCGCCTAAGATTTTCATCTTAGGCGATGCTCCGCGGAAACTAAATAAAACGATAAATTTGAGAAAGGACGAACTCGATGCTGCTCGAGCCTCCGGGATGCGCAGTCCACACGGAGAGGACGCAGCTCACGCGAGCCGTTGTGGGACGCTCGTTCTAAAGAGAATTCAAGGGTGCTTACTCAAGTTTCATTCTTGAAAGTCGAAATTCTTACCTTCCGAATGATGAAATCGCCTGGCCGCGCGCCCTAAAATGAGTTTTTATCCTTTTTGTACTTTTGTATTGTTCAAAATATCAGTTTAGCTAGAAATATTTTTTGTTGAGAAATTAAAATAGATCAGGGAAAGTGAAGGCGCGCTTTGAAGGTCTCCTCGAGTTCGGACTTGGGCACCAGGCCGTGGTAAAACTTCACCTTCGACAGGATTCGTGCCATTTTCTCAAATTAATTTTCCTGATTAGATTTTTTTAAATAAAAGCCCGTTTTTTTGCTTTTTTGCTCAATGTTCTATAAAATAGAGCATTTGACGAATCCTCGGGAAACAAGAAAAAATCTTCTTAAAATACTGAGAATGATGGAAGACCTCAGAGAACTTGGCGATCTGGCGCTGAAAAAGGAAAAGGAATTTTGAACAAAAATGAAAAGAAAAATAATGATCTGTGTATTATTTGCTTCATATTCTTCGTCGTGGCATGCTGGATGTTATTGGAGAAAATGGAATGGAGACCTTTCGACGCTCCTCCTTCGTCGCGGGTGGTTTCTCTTTCGATTCTTTCTCCTTCTTCTCCACCTGGTGGTCACTTGCTCGAATCTCCTAAACGAAAGTGTAGAATATTAATGAAGATTTATTTTTATTAGCCTTTTCTGCTCACCTGACAAGATCTTCCACTTCCAGCGCTATTCGATCCACTCGAGTTCTGGAATTAAAATGAACTTTTCTTCGACTGTCTGGTATTTTCAAGTTTTTCCATCCCTTTTAAGTTTTGTAATTGAAATCCCAGGAGAAAGGGATCCATGAATATGTCTTCGAATGTCATGGAATCTTCAGTTCTGCACGTATGAATTAAAATTAAAATTGTGTGTCCTCCGAACCTCACATGCTTGCGGCGGAGATTTATTCTCCTTCTTCTTGAAAAGTTTACCTGAAAACTCAACATGTTACAATTTGACAAAGCAAAATGCAAACAATTTTTGTTTTTCTCTCTGATTCTCATACCAAGAGAAATTACGAGAACATTAGGAAACGTAGCTAATAATTATTTAGAAAAAATTGGCTCGAGATGTTTTAATTATGCGAGCGCAGAATTCTTCTTCTAAGATTTAGGCCGACGGAGAGGGTGAGAGAGAGAGAGGGAACGGAGAGAGATGAGGAAGAATGAAAGTGAGAGCGGACCGAAGGAGCCCATCTTCGAGAGGCGATGAAGAGAAGAATGACACTGAAATGCTTTCCGTCGCCCTTTTATAGGGATTTCGCAACGTGTAAATGTGTACTAAATATACACTTTTAAGCCAAAATACACGAAACTTCCCACATTTCGTGCTTAAACTGCGATTGCCTCTAACTAAGTTCGTTCATTCTCCGCACAAATTCTAAATCTAAAAGTCAAATGCAAGTGATCTTGTTAAAAAGGTTGTTTTTTTACATGTTCGATAAGAATGGAAATTATGTAAATCAGGAACTTCTGCATTAAACTTTATTTCTTATGCGCACTTTAAGAGAATTAACAATCCTCAAGAACATATTGCGAAATCCCTAATAGAGGCCGAAGGAAAGCATTACAGCGTCATTATTCTCTTCATCGACTCTGGAAGATGGTTGCCTTCAGTCCGCTCTCCTTTTCCTCCTTCCACATCTCTCTCCTTGGTCATTTCCTCGCCCTATGCCAAATTATGTTTATAAGAAGAATCACGCGCTCCCACGGTTGCTAATTAAAATACCGTCTGCCTTATTAGTAAAAATGTTTTAAAAAACTTATTAAAAATGATATCTTGTTATTTTTAAATATACGGAAAAAAAACAATTGTATTTGTCTTCATCATCTTTATTCTCTTGCTCGTGCTCGTCGGAATTGAGTTGCCTGTTATTATCATTGTTATTGGTTTATCACATGTATTCTATCTGGTTATGAAAACAGTTGAAGAATAAAGAAACGAACGCAACCAACTTTGCTAGTCCGGTTGGCAAATTGCCAAAATAGAAGAAACTTTCGGCCTGAAAGAATGTATGTCGAAGAAACCTTCAAAAAGTCTTTAGAACATATAACTTCTGGAATGATTTAATCTTTTTATGTTTAGAAAAGTGAAGAATGTGTGATAATGAGTAAGTAAAAAATATCTTTGAAATTCCGGAAGCCACTGACAATATGCACGTGAAATGAACCGCGAACTGAGTGAGATTAGAATAAGAAACTTCAAAATATGCAAGAAATAGAGTGAAAGAAGAAGAATAAGAACATCTTATTGTTAGAACTGATGAATAGCCGAGCTGAAATGCTTTGCGAAAGACTAACAACAAGAGTTCAATTCTTGCATAATTCAGTGATATGCATTTAGTGATTGCGAATGCCAAAAGGTTTGGCAAAATAATTTATGCACTACATATGTATGAATATATATGTTTCATGCAAACAAATTCGTCAATAGAATGCGTCGTGGTTGGCATTGAGAAGAAGATTTCATTCATTTCAAGGCGTAAAAAAAGTTTACTGGCAATTGCCGGGAAATTGTAAAATTCAAACGCTATCCGCCAGCCTTTTTTCCATCTTCCACCTGAACTTGTTCATGTAGAAGATGAGGCTAAGGCTGCTGATAGGCGATGCCGCCAATCTCTGCAGAGCCGTGCAGAGCGGAGTCGCGGACTGGCGCTGCTTGAGTCGACTAGCGCATCTCGGGGATGTGAACATCAAAGGAAATCTACTTGATCTGTGAACCTTGAACAGTAATCGTTGAACGGTATACTCTGATTATGTATCATTTTTGAACTGTAAACATTGATATGTGATCTTTGAACTGTGACCTATTAAAAAGTACAAAGTTGGGCATAAAAAATATTTTCTTCCAATGAATGGATAGGGCGAAGACAAGGACAAGTTCAGTCCATAATTTTTATATTATTCATTATTTTGGTAAAATGTATTTTCAATTTTCTGACAATTGCAGTGGTGATGACTACTTCGAATTCATCAATAATGCCAATCAACCTCAGCAAAAGCTGCCTGAATTAATTGAGGAAGTCGTAAATTCCGTTTAACGATGTTAAGCTTTGCCAGTTCACTCACATCAGCTTTTCTGGATTCTTCTATACTATTTTTTAATAACATTAAAACTCTTTGATTTTCCCGCCAATTTCTCAATTGTTGTATTGCACCACGCATCTCGCTCACCCACAAAGTGGTCTTTATTCAACTTGGAGTATAGACTTTCTTGACGTAATTCTGCGAAGCCGCTCCTTGTCCTTCCTTCTCGGGGGCCTTCTTCTCGGGGGTCTCCTTCACGGGAGCTTTCTCCTCCTTCGTGTCGCTCGTCGTCGTCTTCACCGCCTCCTTCTTTGGCGCCGGTTCTTAATTGACGGAATTTTTTTTTAAAGAATATATTACACTCTTTTAAATAGATATTCCTTTTTAAACGATTAATTAATTTTTTTTAGATATTATTCCTCTACCTTTATAGGATCGACGAAGCCTCGCCATCTGCTGCTCGTAGAGCTAAAGGATTAAAAGTTATCTCAACGATATAAAAATGATTCTATTTTTGTTTCGAAATATAATCTTCTTTTTTCTTGAAGAGTGATAAGAGAACGAACCTCGTCCTCACGCTGCACTCGAATTCGCTGTTCCTCGTGCTCCTCCCACTTTCGACGAACAACAATGACTACGATGATTACGACGATCACGCCTGAAAAAAAAAGAAAAAAAACATTTTATTTTTATTTTCTGTTTTCCACAAAACATTTTTAAAATTCAACTGTGCTTTTTTGCGATATTATTGGCAAGCAAGGGCGCCATTTTACAATTATTTCAGGCGCACCGAGTGTGATTTGGTTACGTACCGAATACATGATTGGCTTTTTTTAAAAATATAATGTCGACAAGAATTTGTTTGTTCACATTATTGTATTCCTGCCTGAGACCATTTTTTTTTTAATTTTTAATTAACTGTTGCAATTCATATTTTTTATTAAAGAAGTTCCTCTGATAACCTAAAAGGAGCTAGAAACTCAATTTTTTCGATATGTAGGTGATGCAAGCAATGGACTTGGACTGCTTGAACTATAACAATGTCGAAGCATGAACGTCGAAATATATTAAATAAGCGAGAAATTTGCATTTGAAAAATGTACCCTGACGCAGGGAATTAATGGCCTGTTTGTACTCGCGCTCGAGGGCCGTGTCCTTCTTTATGGTCGGTTGTACCAATTCACAATTTCCTATTCCACGGATCAAGTACAGTTGCCGCGAATAATAATTCTTTCAAGTGCAATTTCTATGCTTTCTTTTCCAATGCATAGTTGCTTCATTTATTTTTTATTCTCAGAATGTTCAACTGATCTAGTAGCAAGTTATATGCTAAACGAAACGATAGTTTCCATTTAAATTAGAAACAAGTGTTCATTTATGCTTCTGCTGACGACAACTAGCCTCTTATGCAGAGCCGGTAACGGCCCGGCCCAGCCCGGCCCGGCCCGGCCCGGCCCGGCCCAACTTCTCAGGGCCCCGGGCCGGGCCGGGCCCCGGGCCCACAAAAGGTGGGCCGGGCCGGGCCGGGCCCAAAAAAGGTGGGCCGGCCCGCAGGCCCGTTTGGGCCCGATAAGCACACGATGTCGTCCAGTCAGGACGATTGGTGGCATTTTTAAGTGCAAAGCTTTCTTCATTTGTCCATTTTTCCCCTTAAAACTTTTTATTCTATACATTAAAATGAATGCTCAAAGCATGAGCATGAAAAAAATCAGAATTTCAAAATACTCTGTGGCTTATCGGACTTTTCCCCCCGAATTTTTTTTTAAAAGCGGGCTCAAACGGGCCCACGGGCCGGGCCCAAAATTGTAGGGCCCGGAAATCGTTCGGGCCGGGCTGGCCCAGACATAGGGACCGACGGGCCGGGCCGGCCCAAAAATTTTGGGCCATTTACCGGCTCTGCTTATGAGCGACTGGTCTTCCCCTCTAACCACAATCTTAACTTCTTCAACCCTTTCGTTCTCGACCACCCACCATGTCAGCATCTCCACTACCTTAGTTCCCACAAGTTGCATTAACTCTTTGAACTCCATCAACCGACATCTGTATTCTTCATGCAAAACAACACAATCAACAACAACAATGAATAAGAGGAAAGAGGGAGCAAAGGATGTTGCTGGCAGGTGAAAATTGCAAGTTGAATAGCCAGAATGCCGAGTTGTCAGGCTCTCTTCACTTCTAATGTTGAGCTTACTCGGGAAGAGACGAGACAACAGTTGATAGGCTGATGACGGTAGAGTAGAAAGTAGGCGAGAACAGGAGAAGAGAAGAGAGCGGCTGACGAACAAACAACAGACGAAGCCTTCTTAGAGCTTCAACTTGGTGCAGCGCCAACGACGGCGCTTAGCGTTGTACTTGATCTGCAATCAGGACTACGACTACACAATTCTAGAAAGAAATATGAAGAAAGAGATTTTGAGTTTCAAAATCCAAAAGAAATAGAGATAAAACCATTCTAGATTTGAATATAGTAAGATTTAAACAGGTTACCACCATCTTCCAATCAGGTCAACGGTAACTATTTCATTTTAACTTATAAAGAGAAAAAAAAACACCTTGTTGCCCGTCGTCATGCGCGCCCACAACGGCAGCGGCCGATTCTGCTTCTGCGCCTTGGCAAGCTTGCCCTTGATGATGAACGTCTTGTAAACGGCCATCACCTTCAAGCTGTTATTAATTAAGACGAAATCGGAGATGGGCACAAAGAAGAAGATAGCAGGCTTCCCAAACCCGTAAAATGTCGTTAGCCTATATCAACTATTCCACTTTATATAAACGAAGAGGGGGCTCTGTAGCCACCGGAACAGGCATTTCAACTTGGGTCTAGTTGACTGGGTCTGAGAGCCGTGGGGTGACCTTATTGGCGGCCTCCTGGTACTCGCGTGTAGCCTTCTCTGCCGTATGCACGCATTGCATGTAGGAAGCGTGCTGTGGCGTCGAGCTCCCACTTCTTGAGGCAGGCAAAGAGTGCTTGCAGCTCTTGCGTGCATGAGGAGGCTGGAAATGAGAGGGAATCAATCAAGAAGAAATAATTCAACAAAATAGTTAAGCCTTTTTTCCTACGGAATAACCCCAAAAGTTAGCTTTCAAATGGCTATGAAAGAGCGCCTATCAATACTGCTTCTAACAGTGTAAAAATGTTTGAAGCGGATAAAACTTAGTTTAGACTGTGTTTAAAAGAAAACGAGAAAGGCATATAAACAATCGAAATATAAAAGGTATAAAAAGAAAATGGAGAAAAGAAAATTCCAAGCTTACTCGCTTGCTTCGCGCTTCGCTGATTGATGCGATTCTTGCATGAAAGCGGCAGTACTTCGGTAGAAGGAGGTGCCTTCGGGTAAAAACCTGTGCAAATTAAATATTATACAACAAACAATAATAAACAAACGAATAGAAAGAAACAATATAAACGTAATATGCCAACTTGGCATTGCAAATCACACTTGTTTTTTTTTAAATTAAACGAGTCCGTTATTCCTATTCAATTATTAAGCTAAAAATCAGAAGGTCCAATTAGGATGCATCGACCGTGTCAGTGACATCGTGGTAGGAGTTAATGAGTTTGAATCTCCTTTAATGAAGAATATTATTGAATTTTTAATTGAGATGGAAAATAATCGATCAAAGAAATTACCATAACTTCCCTCCAAATGCGCACAGTCATACCTCGACAGCAGTAGCAGCAGTTGCAGTCGTGATGGTCGGGGTGGAAGTGGAAGGAGTTGAAGTGGTTTCTTCAGTCGTAGTCGTGGGCGAGGCAGTTGTCGTAAACTCTTTCGCGTACATGTCTTCGAGAGTACTCGTAAGATTCAGCGCGAATTCCAGCCTGTTACATCCGTCGTCCCAGCAGTAGCAGAAAAAGACAGCAAGCGCTAAAGATTATTGTTAGTATAAGACGAATTTGTGTCGCAAGTTATAAATTTATTCAATGCTTGCCTTTTCTCTTCGTCAGAACTTCATAAAGCACACAATTTAATAAATTTTCATACCTTTTATTTCCATACATAACTGCAAAAGATTCTCAAAATACCTAAATTGATTATTTTAAATGGAATAAAATTATTGCAACATTGTTCTCAGGAATTTCCGGAATGCCCTCTACTCAATGAACTTTCCACAAACTTTTATTCAAAACATCAAGAAACGTGCAGTTTATAGCATGTGGATTTTGAATATTCAAAGGACGTTAATTGAGAAATCCTCCTCGCCAAATCATTTTCGCCACTTCTCCTCATCAGTTCCTCTACTTTTCTCCAGCTCAACTGGTCGGCTCGTCGAGTGCTCTTCATTTTGGCACGCTTTTCTCTGATTCACTCCGGAAATTATCACTCCATTTCCCTTCCATTATTCTCTCTCCTCACTTCACATGAGCCAAGCACCCCTTCATACGTTAAAAAATATCTTAATCCTTTAAATATTTTTAGGAATTTAATATTTCTTCCCAAATAAAAGCTGCGTGGACAAAGAATGATATTTATGTATTCTTCGCTAATTAATCTGATGAAATCTGTCGAAATCTCTACAGGCAATGCGGAAGAAACCAGCTTCCCGCCCAATTCCAAAGGAAATCCGCAGTCGCCTTCTGGCCAGTCGCACTGGCCAGGTTTCAATAAGGAATAATATTCAATGATCCCCAATCTATTTTGACCTCCACTTCACTCGACCTCTCCTGCGCCTCACTAACCAATTCCCTCCTTTCATTGTCAATTCAGAACTAATCGCCTTCTGCAGTTATTTCGTTATCTCTTTCTCCCTCTCTCTCTCTCGCTCTCTTTCTCTCTCTCTCTCTCGCTCGCTCGCTCTCTCTGTCTTTGCCTTTCTCGTCTCGCTCTCACGAATTCTCCTTCCCTTTCCAGTTCCGTCTGCTGTCTGCTCTCCTTTCTATCCGCTCCTTCACTCTCCTTCATCTCTCGCTCTCTCTCTCTCTCTCTCTCTCTCTCTCTCTCTTTAATCTCCTCTCTTCCACTTCCGTTTGCTGTCTGCTCTCATCTCTCTCCGCTCTTTCACTCTCCTTCATCTCTCGCTCTTCCTCTTCCTCTCTCTCTCTCTCTCCCTCTCTCTCTCTCTCTCCTTCTCCTTCCAGTTTAGTCTGCTGTCTGCTCTTCTCTCTCTCCGTTCCTTCACTCTCCTTCATCTCTCGCTCTCTCTCGCTCTCTCTCGCTCTCTCTCGCTCTCTCTCTCTCTCGCTCTCTCTCTAGCTCTCTCTATCTCGCTCTCTCTTTCTCTCTCTCTCTCTCTCTCTCTCTCTCTCTCTCTAATCTCCTTCCCTTCTAGTTTCGTCTGCTGTCTGCCCTTCTCTCTCTCTCCGCTCCTTTACTCTTCTTCCTCTCTCGCTCTCTCTCTCTCTCTCTCTCTCTCGTTCTCTCTCTCGCTCTCTCTATCTCTCGCTCGCTCGCTCGCTCTCTCTCTCTCTCTCTCTCTCTTTAATCTCCTCTCTTCCAGTTCCGTCTGCTGTCTTCTCTCCTCTCTCTCCGCTCCTTCACTCTCCTTCATTTCTCGCTCTTCCTCTTCCTCTCTCTCTCTCCATCTCTCTCTCCCTCTCTCGCTCTCCTTCTCCTTCCAGTTTCGTCTGCTGTCTGCTCTTCTCTCTCTCCGCTCCTTCACTCTCCTTCATCTCTCGCTCTTCCTCTTCCTCTCTCTCTCCCTCTCTCTCTCCCTCTCTCTCGCTCTCCTTCTCCTTCCAGTTTCGTCTGCTGTCTGCTCTTCTCTCTCTCCGCTCCTTCACTCTCCTTCATCTCTCGCTCTTCCTCTTCCTCTCTCTCTCCCTCTCTCTCTCTCTCCCTCTCTCTCGCTCTCCTGCTCCTTCCAGTTTCGTCTGCTGTCTGCTCTTCTCTCTCTCCGCTCCTTCACTCTCCTTCATCTCTCGCTCTCTCTCGCTCTCTCTCTCTCTCTCTCTCTCGCTCTCTCTCTCTCTCTCTCTCTCTCGCTCTATCGCTCTCTCTCTCTCTTTAATCTCCTCTCTTCCACTTCCGTCTGCTGTCTGCTCTCATCTCTCTCCGCTCCTTCACTCTCCTTCATCTCTCGCTTTTCCTCTTCCACTCTCTCTCTCTCCCTCTTTCTCTCCCTCATTCCCTCTCTCTCTCTCCTTACCCTTCCAGTTCCGTATGTTGTCTTCTCTCCTCTCTCTCCGCTCCTTCACTCTCCTTCATCTCTCGCTCTTCCTCTTCCACTCTCTCTCTTTCCCTCTCTCTCTCCCTCCTTCCCTCTCTCTCTCTCCTTCTCCTTCCAGTTCCGTCTGCTGTCTTCTCTCCTCTCTCTCCGCTGCTTCACTCTCCTTCATTTCTCGCTCTTCCTCTTCTTCTCTCTTACTCTCCCTCTCTCTCTCTCCCCCTTCTCCTTCCAGTTTCGTCTGCTGTCTGCTGTTCTCTCTCTCCGCTCCTTCACTCTCCTTCATCTCTCGCTCTCGCTCTTCCTCTTCCTCTCTCTCTCTCCCTCTCTCTCTCTCCCCCTCTCTCTCTCTTTCTCCTTCCAGTTTCGTCTGCTGTCTGCTCTTCCCTCTCTCCGCTCCTTCACTCTCCTTCATCTCTCGCTCTTCCTCTTCTTCTCTCTCTCTCCCTCTCCCTCTCCCTCTCTCCCTCTCTCTCTCTCCTTCTCCTTACAGTTTCGTCTGCTGTCTGCTCTTCTCTCCCTCCGCTCCTTCACTCTCCTTCATCTCTCGCTCTCTCTCTCTCTCGCTCTCTCTCTCGCTCTCTTTCTCTCATTCTCTCTCTCGCTCGCTCTCTCTCTCTTTGCCTCTCTCGTCTCGCTCTCACGAATTCTCCTTCCCTTTCCAGTTCAGTCTGCTGGCTGCTCTCTTTTCTATCCGCTCCTTCACTCTCCTTCATCTCTCGCTCTCTCTCTCGCTCTCTCTCTCTATCTCTCGCTCTCTCGCTCTCTCTCTCTCTCTTTAATCTCCTCTCTTCCACTTCCGTCTGCTGTCTGCTCTCATCTCTCTCCGCTATTTCACTCTCCTTCATCTCTCGCTCTTCCTCTTCCACTCTCTCTCTTTCCCTCTCTCTCTCCCTCCTTCCCTCTCTCTCTCTCCTTCTCCTTCCAGTTCCGTCTGCTGTCTTCTCTCCTCTCTCTCCGCTCCTTCACTTTCCTTCATTTCTCGCTCTTCCTCTTCTTCTCTCTTACTCTCCCTCTCTCTCTCTCCCCCTTCTCCTTCCAGTTTCGTCTGCTGTCTGCTCTTCTCTCTCTCCGCTCCTTCACTATCCTTCATCTCTCGCTCTCGCTCTTCCTCTTCCTCTCTCTCTCTCCCTCTCTCTCATCTCCTCTCATAACACCGACATATGTTACTCTTCTGTCAACTATTGCTATAGTTCTACCTGTTTCGCAAGACATATGATTGAAGAGGGAAAGTATTAGACAGGAATATCAAAGAAACCCTCTGCAATAAAATTCGAAGTTAATTATATTTAGAAAAAAAAGGAAATGAAAAGCACTGGAACCAAAATTCAAAGTTGTCGGTCTTTGCTCGATGTCCATAAAGCTTTCATATGCAATAAAAAATAGATATTACAGGAACAGTGGTTTTCATACACTATGAACAAATATGTAAAATGTGCGATTAAAGGTGCTGCTCCGTACGGCTTTTTAAGATGATAACTACAATATAGAAAGCAAAATTTATTAATATTAATAATTTAGTCTCTGACCTTCAGCCCACTCTGGAGACCAGAGACGCCGAGTGCCTGCGCGCCTAGCAAAGCGAGCCTCTGCTCAATCTAAATGGCTTTTGTCAGGAATTAAGTAGAGAAGGTTAAGAATTATGGAGTCAGATGAATCCACTCAACCAACCACCGAAATGTTCTAAAGAATTTTGTTTTGGTTTTTTTTAAACATATTTTCAAGCGAAATATCTTTCTTTTATATGAAAACATGAACATTCTTTATTTTTGTCGTTTAATAGGCGCACCACTTCGCAGTCGTCGAAATCAGAAGGGACTGCAAATCAAAGAAAACAGTAGGTTAAAAAAACATTTATATAAATGATTTGGCCTGGTGGTTTTCGTACACTCCTACTCCATTAATTAACGAGACAGTGAAGTGCAGCGATGCAAGCGTCTTCGCGCCCGTATATGTTTTTCATACAAATTATTTGGAACAAATATTTTCAGACAAATTAATGCAAAACTATTACAATTAAACAAGCATTAAAATTGGGACGGCATGTCATATTTTATTTACAAAAAGAAGTCGGTTCAGCACAGGTTGGAATACTGCTTTTAGCTATGAATAGATTAAAATATGCACATTGTTTGAAATCACTTTTCAATACTCCATTGCCAATCTCTCCGTAATATCTCCCCCTCCCACTCTCGCTCCCTCTCTCTCTCTCTCTCTCTCTCTCTCTCTCACTCTGCCCTTTTGTCTCTCACTCGCTCTCGCTCTCCTGTCATCCTCTCCCCGTTTCTTCACCCCATAAATACCCGCGATCTTGGCACTAAGCATATTTTTTTAAACTCATATTCTCTCGTACAATTTACACTGAACTTAACATGAAATTTAAAATTATTGTATTATTCCAATGCGAACAGAACCTAGAATTTATTCAAAGAACACATGAAACTGACTACCCGCCACAGGCAGTTAGTCACTGAGCTCAGGGTCAATCCATTTAAGTGTTGCCAAACTGGCCAAGAAGCTTCATTTTCTTCCCCTCACGAAGGAACACGTGCCGAAGATGTGAGACCGCCAGGGTCCTGAGGGGGATCGAAGGAAGTGGAGGATGCGGAGGATGCCGCCTTGGGGTGGGGTGGGGTGGGGTGGGGTGGGGGGGGGGGGGGGGAAGGGGAAGGGGAAAGGGGAGGGTGGACTGCATCGGGGATGGAGGGGGCCCGCAAAGGAATGCAGACCCACCAGCGGGTGGGTTTCAAAAGTTGTCTTCATTTCCTCGCAACCTAGATCGGCCGGGGCGAAGTCAACTTGCTGCCGAGGCGCTATTTTCGCTCTCATATTGTAGCGCCAATTATTCAATACCTCAAAATTCTTTGCAGAGTCTCTAGATCTCTGTCGCTCTGTCTCTCTCACTCTCTCGATCTCTTTCTCTCTCTGTGTCTCGTTTTCCTTTTCTATGCCCTCCTCCGTAGGTCCTTTTTTGTTTTAGCTGCTCCACGATCGTTGCATTTTCTTTTATTTCTGAACCTTTCAATAAGAAAAATTGTGTCAAATTATGCATTTACATAACAAGCAATGAAATAATCAATCATTGTGTCCACATTTGGGGGATATTTTCAGAATAAAAGAAACCTAGGAAAGACAGATTTGTTATAAACATGAAAAACATAATCCTTTGAATGTTGTTAAAAATCAGAATAAGAGATACATATGTAGCAATGTTCTTTAAATTAGCGAAAGAGAGGGAGCGACGAGCTTACTTTGATTTCATTTAATTGTTTTTCTACTTAACCATGTGTTATAATGAATAAATAAATCTGGTTATTTGGCCTGGTGGTTTTCACGCGCATTGGCCCTACATGTAAAAACGAGCGATCAGCTTGAACGGTACGACCAATATGCTATCCGTAATAAATAAATAAATGAATGAATGACATCAAATCTGGTTCTTGGTCGAGTTCAACTTAGCAATCGACGGTGCCGTCGAAGCTCTCATTGCAGCCGAGTCTGCGCTACTTTCAAAGTTTTCGCTCAGAGAACTTCTATCAAGTCCTGCTATATGCAATAGACATTACGAATAAGTTACCTGCAAAATAAAGGATATATTGCTCATGTAATTTAACGTATGCAAAACATTCAGCTAATAAAAATTTATTTAAATTATTAAGCCTGGTGGTTTCCCTGCACTGCGACTCTATGTATATATGCAAGCCATCACGGAACAGCGATGTAAGAACCCTAGTTCTAAATAATTTCGAGTCAAAAATAATTGTAAAATATTCCTCTATGAACAGAACATAGCGAATCAACAATACATTCAAGAAACACATGAATTGACTTCGCGCCATAATTAAAGCTCTTTATCCCAAATAAAAAAGCGAGAGAGCGTACAATTTAAATAGAGTCTGGACAATTTCTAAAATACTGCGAAATTTTTAAATTGCAATCGAGCGATCTTTCGATGCAAAATCTTCTTTGGTGGTCTTCTCGGGGACACGTCAAATACGCTCCTTCTCTGCCTCGTCCTCAGCATCCCTCATGAAATGTGAGACTTCGGCGAGCCATGCGCGGTGCTTTTCCCTTGCCTTCATTCGTGATATAGAGTTAGCGTGCAGAAGTAAGCGATACATGCGGACGAAATATGAGAAAAATTGAAAAGAAATTGAATTTTGTTCATAGACTTCTAACGTGACGTAATTTTTGATTTTTCTTAATCAATGTGACCCTTGTTGTCAGTGTTCGTTCTTTTCTCGGATCAGCGTGACGTGTCTGATTTATATTGATTATTTGATTTTTCTAATTTGAATAATTTTTTTCTAATTCACTTCACTCCCAATGCGCATCGAGATCTGCAGTGAGATCAAACAATTAATCAATCAATTAATTCAAGGAGAAATATGCTAGATAAATCAATAATAAAAAGAACATCAAACAAAAATAACACTTATTTTGAACTATGAGCAGATCTTAAAAATTAATGATAGATAACATTAGGTGGAGAATTAAACGTGACACATATATGTTTCTTAATTAAGCAAAATAAAAGCCATTGTTAATTATTTAAAAAAAAAGGTATGGAATCAAACCTCAATATTCGCGGTCATGGAACGGACATCCACTTCATTTGTAATCTGCAGCAAAAGATATTACGAATTATCATCTGCAATAGTAGATATACTGACCTGCTGGTTTTCATGCACTATGAACCTATATTATTTAACCATTTTTCCCTTAAAGTGCTACTATCTCCGTCTTTTGAAGAGCTTATGGAAAATGTATTAAAAAAAATACAAACCTGTGCAACGCCTCTTCTATCGTCCTGGAAAAGTCATCGCTCCAGAATTACCTCGAGCGAGCTTAGAATATCATTGGGGTGGAGAGAGGGGAGAGGGGAGAGGGAGAGTTGGTGAGAGGAAAAGAGAGGATGTAGTGAGAGGATTAACAGAAGAGCGAAACTGCGCAAACAAAAGTCGGTTACTAAAAAAGATAGATTATTTGGCCTGGTGATTTTCATACACTCGGACGAAGGCGCCGGCACCATTTTCAGCAGCTTCAAAAGCTTATAAAATAAAATAAAATAATAAATTATTTTGGCCGGTAGTTTTCATAAATTTTGAACCAATATGTTAAATGAAAAAAAACTGACGATGGGCGAGCGTTGCGGTGGAGAATATATATTCTGTAATGTGAATATGGCTTCAGCATACGTTTTTCGAACTAAACGTAACAAATTAGCAATAAATTAAGGAAAAACTTCCTTTTTTTGCTAGAATTAACGGGTCAGACCGCTAACATCAACGAATGGCTGCCCCTTCACAATCGTTTACATCTGGGTCAGGGCCGGCAAGAACGACTCTCTTCACGAGTGCTCATTCGACTACAACGAATCTGTCAAATGTGAGTTTTATAGTTGACAGTTTATTTGGTTACTCTCTAATAAAGTAGAAACCATTACCTGAACATAATCATTGAAATGATCCTTTTTTCTCGTGGTTTTCATACAATCGGGCGAAGGCGCCGGCGTCATTTCCAGCTGCTGCAAAAGGCCGCTTGGCGCGTCACAAGCCCATTACAACGAGAGAGAAGAGAGTGAGGGAGGGAGAGCGGGAGAGAGAGAGGAAAAAAGAGAAAGAGAGGGAGTGAGAGAGAGAATGAGAGTGAGAGAGAGTGAGGGAGTGAAAGAGAGAGAGAGAGAGAGAGAGAGAGAAAGGGAGAAAGAAGGAGAGAAAGAGAGAGAAAAAAGGGAGAGAGAAAGAGAGAGAGTTCTCTGCTTCTCAGCAGTTATCTCTGCGATGGTCGGGTGGCACCGTTGATCTTGCCTATCGTGCTCGATATGGGTAGTTTTAGACGATAGCTATTGAGGAGCAAACAGAGAGAGATTGACAGAGCAAAACATAGTTGTAGACAGTAAGCGGTTGAAGGAAAAGTTCATTTGAGGAATCCGTCAACACAGCTGCGCGTCCCCCAATTCCGCCTCGAGTTCGCGAAAAGAAGTGAACTTCAATTTTCCTTTTTTTCCCCATACCCCATAGTCAATATTTATTTTTTCCTTCAAAAAATTGCAATACAAAATATCTTCGAAAGATTATCAAAGTAAATAGGATAGAAGAAGAAAAAAATGGAATTGACGGCTCGCCTTGGCGGATGGCGACGTCGGAGCCGAGGAGAGAAGAGAGAAAGAGAGAGAGAGAGAGAGAGAGAGAGAGCGAGAGAGAGAGAGCGAGTGAGAGAGAGAGAAAGAGAGGAGAAAAAGAGAGAAAGAGGGAGAGAGAAGAGTTGAGCCTCCGCAATCAGCAAGTGATAAATTGAAATGTAATGATTATTTCAATTAATTAATAAATTGACCAGTGTCGGTATGTATTACAAGGAAATTTATAAAAATAATAATAATTTTAATCAATTAAAATGAACACAAGCAAGACGACTGTGCAGTCAAAGTCGTTTTGTTTTTGCAGCTTTTATATTGATTAAACCAGTTGTAAAAATATGTAATTAAAAGGAAAAAAAGCTAAATTGAAAATTAATTGTTAACATATACAGCCAACAAAGAGTCTTTGCAATTTTGATTTCAGTCTGAAGAAAGTGGCACGGCGGTTTTTGCTGTTGCTCATAGTACTAAAAGGAAATCACCAAAGTGTTAGCTGATAGTAGGCTGACATCAATTGGAGAAGAATGATTACCCAAAATAAATATCTTCGTGTATTGCCGTTCATATTGAAGAAAGGGACTCGTTTTGACATATTCTTTTTTTTAATTTTTTTGTTGTTGTTGTTTTTGATAATGTTTATGTTTATCCAACATTTTGTTTGTTACAGATAAGCAATAAGCCGACGCGACGGAAAAGAAGGCCCCAAGCAAGACGGCGAAGACGCCACTGAAGAAATCTCTGTATAGACAAGAAACGCAAAAAGAAATGATTCGCCGACGATTCTGAATGGAAAATATATTCTTATCTACATATGTACTTATGTGTGTTATGTAAAATAATGAAAAAGTTACAAGAATTCATGTAAAATTCGAACAAAACAAACTATTTCAGATAGCAATGAATAGGCGCGAAATAAACCGTTCTTTTTTGTTAGAAATAACGGATTCAAAGGGCAGTTATTTCTCCAGCGTGTACATACTTTTGGTGAGTTGAATATCAGCAGGGCCGGCAAGAACGACTCGCTTCGATTACGACAAATCTCACAAATTTGGCGGTTTTATTCCTATTGTGTCTATAATAAATTGGGAACTATCATCCGAACATATCACTGAAATGAATTTTTTTGTTTTATTAATTAGAAACAGATAATCGATCATTTTTGAAATGGTCATTTTTAGTTTGAATCGGCGGCCGTAGACTTTGACTTGCCAACAGCGCATCCGCGACACTTCAGCGGCCATGTGGTTTTGCCACTAAAAATCGTAGAAAATTATTCACAGGATCTTGTAGGTGTTTTGACTTCAGAACACATTCGTAGTGTTCAAAAATTGCTGAAGATTACTAACATTTATCAAATTATGACAAAACTCAAAAATATTAACTTCGAGCGGCTCCGAACAGATCGAGCTCCAAACATAAGAGCCACGCAATTAATAGTTTACATATTATCGTCTTTTTATAATCTATACCCATACAACCTCGCTCGTCTGTCGGCGATTCAAACAAAAAAGGACAATTTCAATGACAATTTCGATTAGCAGTTTCTAATTAATTAGACAAAACAATGTCCTTGCAAAGATATGCTCATGTAACAGTTTGTAATAAATTTTTTTTTTATTTAGAATAAAACCGCCATACTTGACGGATTCATTGTAATCGAAGGAGCTCTCGTGAAGTGAGTCTTTCTTTCCGGCCCTGCCGATATTCAACTCACCCAGACATACACGATCGTGAAAGGACAGCCATTTGTTGATGTTTGCGATTTATTTCGTTATTTCCAACAAAAAAAACTTTTATTCCGTTTTTATGTATTGCCATCTGAAATTGATATTAAAATCTTCCATTGTCGTGGAAAAGCCGTCGCTCCATAATATCCTCGAGCGAACCTAGAATATCATGTTGAGAGAGAGATGTGAGAGGGAGGAGCGAGAGAGGGAGAGAGAGAGGGAGAGAGAGAGAGGGAGAGAGAGGGAGAGAGAGAGGGAGAATGAAATGAGAAGATTAACAGAAGAGCGAAAAGGAAGAGTTCAAATCTGCACAGCATTCAAATCGGTGTAAACTGTGCCCACTCCGCTCTCAATCTGGAATGAAATCAATCAATAGATCGGCCAATAAATCAATTGATAAATGCAAGGAAATGTTATCGGTAGATATATAAGTAAAAAAAACTGTATAACAAGAAAAAAATTATGCGAACCATCAGCAGATCTTAAAAAAAAGAAAGAGGATTTTTTAGTGGATTCAAAACTCAAAGTTCTCGCTTCTAGGCACGCATGCGTTTGTTATCTGCAAAAATGAGAGAGATTTATTGCTAACATAAAACATGGATGAAATGCAATCAATTTTACGGCGCAAACAAAACAATCGGTTAATAAAAGATATAAATTATTTGGTCTGGTGGGCGATTGGATTGGGCGATGGATTCTGCTAGACTGGTGCGACCCGTGTTCGTCGATCCCACACCCCCCCTCCCCTTCCCCTTTTACACACAGAGAAGAAAAGTTCGGACAATGAAAGTTCGGTCGCGATTGTTTCAAAAAAAGTTCGGACATAAAAGTTCCCGAGGCACATGTTCCCACCCATGTAACAATTTGTTCGTCACCGTGCTCGAACTTTGAAAAGTTACCATTGTTACGATTTTTTTTTAACCAGTCCGTTCAGTCAAAATTTCGAACTCTAGTTCAACGGCGCAGAAATATGGTCAGACGTGCAACTTGCGAACAATGCTTTCCTTTTTAATTTAGAGTGGATGTGAACAGTTAGCTTTTATTTTCATATAGGTTACGTTGTCTCACAAGAAGGAGGGCGAGCAGCCTCGGCGGGAGATTAGCTGCATCGATAAGTGCCCGTAGTCGCAGGTTTGGTTTTGAGCAAACAGTAGAAAACATATTCTGTTGTGAACATTTTTGCCCGTTTGCAAAAACATTCTTTGGCTATTAAACAATAAATGATTTTTTTTAGATTAAATATTGCACAGACCAGGACTTGTGAGTATTAGGAGTTTTGGCGATATTGGGAGACAATAGACTGGTTAATAGTGTTATTTAAAGCAGCTGTCCATGGTATAAAATCTACCGTACTTTACAGTCTGAGTCATTCTCTGACAATGAGGATTACGGTAGGCTACAGGTGTTTTTTACGATGGATTTAAATTTAAATGTCTTGTGTAACTACAAGGATATCAGAAAAACCATCAGTCCAGTTGATGATCTTATTGAGTGTTTTCCCTGAAATTGTGCGCAAAAAGAAAGGTGTTCTCGAGGGTGCCTACCACATTAGAACTGGTCTTTACAACTTGAACTAATCACACTGATGTGAGAAGTGTGCTGTAGGGCTACCATTTGCAGGTGCATCGTATCTTGACTCTTCGCGCGGCTGTCAACACGTTCTTCAAGCTGAAGCAGTTCAAGACGTGCTTGGGATTCTGTCGCAGTCTTATCGAACTTTATACGGTAGTCAAGACCCACTTCCTTGCCTTTTATGTCACCTAGTTTTTATGGTCGAAAATGGTTTCAACGAAAAAAAACGTGGGCTTTGTTATCATATCATGGGTTTCATTCTATTCCCAACCATGTTTATTTCGATGTTATGCTGGAGTGGTGTTCATAGAAGATGACACCTCTTCTGCCAGGCATCTTAACTTGGTGTTCTTTGTTCGTTGAATACATTAACCACTTTTGGTTTGACACTTTCCCTACGTGCCCTAGCATCTTCCATCAATACCGTAATCTTAGTCTTCCCTGCAGGACCGAAGCCCGAGGTGGCGACGCAGATCCGGAAGGCGCTGGCGCAGTGCGAGAAGACGCCCACCAATGCACATTTGAGGCCCATGCAGGTAGAGTGCAGAGAGAGATAGAGAGATCTAGAGGGAGGGAGAGAGAGGGCTGTGGTTAGTGCACTCCCCACCGTTGTAGAGGCAAGCCTGCCTGTCATGACTGGACGAATCAAGAATCACCTTTACGAACGGCGGTCATCTGCAAGCATTCGGTTAGCTTTCTTTCATTTCTTTCTTTCTGTCCCTCTTTCTTTCTCTCGTTCTTTCGATACTATTCAGTTATTTTCTACGTAATTTTTTTTAGCTTCGTCATTTTCTTGGGTTACTGTTTGTATACGGTATATGGCCTTTTGACTCCAAAATACTAGTTGGCCATGTCATTTGTGTTAATTTAGAAGGAGAATTCAATTGAACAGGAAACGTGAGTACTTAATTCGTATTCTCTTTTCCAGTGTCCCTGCCACCCTCGACTCCTTCTCGCAAGAACTCCGTTGAGAAAAGAGCCGCTTTAGTTGATGAGAGGTTCATTCTTAGACCTATCAACTTTCTTTCTCATTTTTATGTAATAGAAAGAAGAAAAACTTTATTATTAGTTTCGTTTTATTACTTTATTACTTTTTTACTGTATGCCACAGTACTCTATCATGATACCATATACTACTTGAGATGGTCGAAGTGAAAGAAGGCTCCGTCGCCCGGCCCTGCCAACTACTGCTCCGCCATCTCTCCCGTCTGTGCGAGTTGGCCGAACTTCTAAGAGTGGGGGTCGAAGCGGCGGAAGTTCTCATAATTTTCACAGGTTTTTTTTACCTACCATTAGAAAGATAAAGACGATGATATGTTTACCGTGATATTAATCTATTGTTAAGTCCTGCAAGATGGACAAGAAGTAAATCTAATTGTATTGGACACGGTGGTGAGCTGGCTGGACACGAGTGCCGCGGGCGGCCAGTGGGCGCAGTCTTTCTCTCCGTCATCGACCGGAGACTATGGCCCTGCTCGGACAACTCTGTCGCTAGTCGGACCGAGACTCTGCTTGCACAGCTCGCCGGCGTTGACATCCTGGAGAGGCGGCCAGAGTTTACCGCAAGATAAGCGGAACTAATCCCAAGTAGCTGGCCTTCCTCGCTTATTTATTTCTCGTTGTTACTAGCCATTGTTATCTTCATGATTGTCAACCCTCCATGTATATGAGATTAAAATGGTATTGGTACTTGAAGGTAATCTATAGAATACTATTATTCCTTGACTGCAAATTCCTTTTCTACTTTACGAGTTCATTTTTTGTTGAATATTGCGGAAATTTATCCGTCGTTGACATCGTTGTTGTTGATTTTCTGTTTGTTTTACCGTGTTTTCCTGTAACTGAATTAATCTAATTAAAAAGGAATAACACGTGTCAAACGAGTAACATTTCATTGACACGCAACACTGAATTCTTGATGAGAATATGCAGCCATGAAAGAAAAAAATCAATCGATTAGGCGAGCGGGCTGCCTAGCCGGGGCTAGCACTAGCGAACTTTTCTGTTCCATGGGTGGGAGCAATTTGTTCCTTTCACTTGTTACCGCGCTGGTAACTTTTAAACGGAACAAGCAAAAGTTCGCGGGGCGTAACAATATTGGTCCGTGGCGATTTGTTAACAAATTGTTCCGCGTAATTGTTACCAGCGCGGTAACTTTCTTCTCTGTGTGTACTCTTATCTACTTTTTACAATTTTTGCAATTGAACGACTACATATACGATTTTTCAATTTAATGTTGTCGCATTGTAATACCTTATTTCATGTACGATAAATAAATAAATAAATAAATAAAAACTTGGAAAACTTAATCTGTAAAACATACGTATGGTTTCAACTATGAATATAAATTTTTCTAGCAAAACGAACAAATTCTGATAGCGAATAACGGATAAGCCCACTAACATCAAAAATGGCTGTGCCTTCTTGATCGTGTACGTCTGGCGGCAAGAACGACTCGACGAATCTGTCAATTTGGTGGTTTTTCCTATTTTCATAATAACTAATTAGGAATAAATTCCCGAAAGTATCATTAAAATGGCAATTTTTAGCCCAATGAATGGGGAACCGTTAATCGAACTTTTATCACTGAATTGGTCCTTTCTTTGCTGGAATCGGCGGCAGTTGACTTCGACTGGCTAAAAGCGCATCCGCGACACTTCAGCGGCCATGTGGTTTTGTCATTCGAACAACAGACCAGGGTATTATTTTATGTATATTTTATGTGCATTCTACTTGTACTTCTTACAGTTTTTTATTATTTATTTCTTCATCAATCACAAAATTGCATGTCCACGAATGACTGTTTATTATATATCTCCTCTCTAAGCAGCAAAGGTTTCTCTTCCGTCTACTATTGTTATAATTGTAAACTTCTTTTGCAATTTGCAATTTAAGAATAATGAAATGTAGTAAAAGATAGAAGGCCATTGAAAAATAGTGCCCCTCCCTCTAATAGAACCCCCCTCGAAGTTTTCTTGAAATGTTCCTTTTTATCTCACTCGAGAAAATGGTATGAGAAAAAAATATTGCTCATGTAAAACCTTTTTTTATCGTAAACAAACCATTTAGTAAATAAAAATTAATGTAGATAGCTAGGCCTGGTGGTTTTCATGCACCGCAACTCTATGTGTAGACGAAGAATCCAAGGACAGCGATTCTGTGATTGGCATATGCGGGTGACGAGAATTTAGAAAACATATTCGATACAACATACTATGTATGTATTATGTACATGCTTGGCGACTAGTTTGCATGTAAAATATTTGAACAAAATGAATAAATTCGGATATCAAAAAATACGAAAATAAAACTTCTTCTTTTTTTTTTTTGAAATTGAACATATCGTAATAGTTATCTTTAATAAAATCATTACTAACCTGGTGGTTTTCATATGCTATGAACCTATATGTAAAACGAGCGATTTGATTGATTGATATGAAACTCGTGGGCTGTTTAGGAAGCATTCTATATTACATATGTGTATTCACGGGACGTTGTATGATTTGTTAAATTCATAACACATTCATTCATTCATAAGGTTCAACAGTGGCTGAAAATTGCTTGTATTTGACGAAGTATTACAAATTTCGAAAAAATATATAAGGCTTGTAACGGCTCGAGCTGCTAAGAGCCACTCAATTAATAAAATTCCTTCTTTTTAAGATAATAATTACCTATATCAAAAAAGTAACTCTCCCCCTCTCTCTCTCTCTCTCTCTCCCTCACCCTCTGACCACTCTGTATAGTGGAGACGCCGAGTGCTTGCGCGCCTAGCAGAGCGAGCCGCTGCTGAACGAATTTCTCAATCTCCACGGCTTTTTTTTTTAAAATGCTGCACGAGAAAGATTGTAGAGTCAGTTGAATCCACCACCGAAATGTTCTAAAGATGTGTGTGGGTGTTTTGGTTTTTTTTAGAAAATAAAAATAATTTTTATGTGAAAAACTTTTTTTTACGCGAAAACATGAACATTCTTAATCAATCCAATGGTTGTCGTTTAATGGGTGCACCACTTCACGGTCGTCGAAATTAGAAGGGACTGCAAATCAAAGAAAACAGTTAAAAAAAATTATATGAATTATTTTAACTGGTGGTTTTCAAGTATGTCTGCTCTATCTATAAACGAGACAGAAAAGCGTCGCGATGGGGATTGCATACGGATATGTATTTCAATAAATTATTTTGAGCAAACATTTTCAGACAAATTAATATACAAATATTATAATTCCAAATGCATTAATTTTTTATATTTTATTTATCGAACACCGCAAATAAAAGAATACTGCTTTTAGCTTAAAAAAAATGAATAAAAGTATGCACTTTGTTTGAAATCACTTTTCTATTACACAATCGCCATCTCTCCGTAATATCTCTCTCTCTCTCTCTCTCTCATTCTCTCTCTCTCTCTCATTCTCTCTCTCTCTCTCTCTTTCTCACCTCTTTTTATGTATAGCTTTTTTTCATTCATTTGCTCACTTGCCGTCGCCCCAAATTAACCTCGAGCCGACCTAAAAATGGAACAGATATTTAGCATCATCGATTAAGATCGGCAACAATTTATTTTCATAAATTGCATTAGCACTCTCTTTCCCCCGTTCTCGAGATGCGAATGCTAAGGTAGTGATGTTCTCTGTTGGTAAAGCTAGCTACAGGGCAACCAGAAAGTTTGGTGTCATGTGTTGTAAACATCACAGTCCGTTTCAAATCAATGTATTATGAGACTTACTCCATTGTTTTGTACATTCAGTAGCAAACCGATTGGGTGGGCGAGCATAGAGATTTTGGGGAAAAATTGAGAGAAAAAAAGATTACGAATAGTTTTATCTGTAAAAGACAATATTTATTATCAGTATAATACCGGCAAAGCTTTGAAAAATTTGAATTGCAAACAGAGTCGCTAGATAAAAATTTAATATAACTAATTTAGCCTGGCGGTTTTCATGCGCATTGGCCCTATATGTTCAAACGAGCGGGCAGGCAGGTCGATTCGTCGTCGATATGCCCTGGCTATAAGTAAACAAATAAATGACGTCCAATATCGTGAAGAAGCGCCCGTCGGAGAGGTTCTTCGGTCGGGCTCACGATCAGCTTAGCGATCGACAGCGTCGTCCACGCTTTCCTTGCTGCCGAGTCTGCGCTACTTTGGGTTTTGGGGCTAAAAGCACCAGAGAGATTCATGTAATGAAAATGTGAAAAGTGAGCGGAAACAAAGAAAAAAACATTGGCTCTTGATATGAAATTAAGGAACGATATCACAATGACGAAAAAAAGAATGTAAAAAAAGAGTAATATAAATTATTTTAAAAACATTTTTTTTTACAAATAAGTTCTTTTTGATTACAATCTAGATTATTAAAAAATACTAAAATGAATAAAAACTTAAATTCCACCTAAACCCTTGCATCTCCCCTTCAATGACTTAGGCAAAAGGAGGAAATGCGAGAGGGTTGACGTTGACGGTTCCGCTCGACGGCAACGGCTAATCGTCTCGTAAAGAGAGAGAGAAAGAGCGGGAAAGAATTTAGAGTGCGAGAGAGAGAGGGAGAGAGAGGGAGAGAGAAGGAAAGAGAGTGAGAGAGAGAGTGAGAGATGGAGTGAGAGAGAGACAGAGTAGAGAGAGAGTGAGAGAGAGAGAGGGAGAGAACTCTCTGCTACAAACAAAAATAAAAACAAGTGTGACTCTTTCTCTTCTCACAATCAGCTTCAGGATCTCTGCGCTGCTGGCACCGTTGATCGGCGACGCCAGCGTGTGCTCGTTGGCCTTGTGCGGTAGGTGAATCATCAAAGTTCAATCATCAGAGTTCAAACATCAACTTTCTCGCTCATGTAACGGATTTCCACATCATTGTTCTCTGCAAAAAATATATTACAGATAATTGTTAATAGTTAACTACAACATTACAAATATTACTAATATAATACTTGGAAAACATATAAAAAAAATTACGACGCAAGCAATCGAATCGGTAAAAAAAAATTATAAATTATTTTGCACGGTAGTTTTCATACACTTTCAAGCGATAAGTAAAATGGGCGATTAGAACTGACGATAGTTGACGACTTTCTTCATTAACAAATAAATTACATGATAAATTACATGTACATGAATGACTGTTTTTTATACATATCATCTCACAAAAACTTAAAATTATTCTCTTATGCCTACTACATATTGTTACAGTTCTACCTTCATGTCTGGCTGCTTCGCAAGAAATATCGTTAGAGAAGGAGATAATTAGAGAGAAAAATCAAAGGAGAAGGGGAGAGAGAGATGGAGGGACAGAGTCATGAAGTAACAGGAATGACAGAAAAGGAAGAGTTAACTTGGACATCGTTCAAGTCGAAAGAAGGAGGGGGAGATAAAGCAGGAGGGACAGTAAGGGAGAGAGAGAGAGAGATCACTTGAAAAATAGCAATCAGCAGATCAGAAAAACGAATGGAAGAAGGTGTCACGAGGAGAATAACAAATAAAAGGCTTAAATTTTTAATTAAACAAAATAAAAGTAATTGTAAATTATTTTTTCACAACGGAAAAAAAGCATGGTACTGAAAACTCAAAACTCTCGAGCTTATTTTCTATAGAACGGATGTCCAATTTGTTTTATCTCCAATAAAAGATACTACGAATTGTTATCTGGAATAAAAGGCTGCCTGGTGCTTTCCAAACACTCAGAACCTACATGTATAAACGAGCGATTGACACTGATGATGCCATTTTCTGCCCTTGCGATTAAATATAAGAAACATGTGCATAAGCTGAAAACAACAGGTTATACTGCTACCATCGAATAGTGGCTGTCTCTTCTCGAACGTGCAGGTCTTGGTGAGATGAAACTCAGCAGGGCTGGCAAGAACGACTCGCTTCATGAGTGCTCCTCTGACTATCTGACAAATTTTGCGGTTTTTATTCCTGTTGTGTCTACAATAAATTGAGAACTATCACGCAACCATATCAATGAAATGACATTTTTGTTGTCTATTAAATAAATAAAAAAAACAGATAATCGATCATTTTTGAAATGGTCCTTTTTTGTTTGAATCGACAGCCGTTGACTTTGACTTGCCGACAACGCATCCGCGACACTTCAGCGGCCATGTGGTTTTGCCATTAAAAATTGTAGAAAATTATTCACAGGATGTTGTAAGTGTTTTTAACTTCAGAACAAATTCGTAATGTTCAAAAATTATCTGAATATTTCTAACATTTGTCAAATTATGACAAATCTCAAAAATATTAACCTCGAGCAGCTCCGAACGAATCGAGCCGCAAAGAGCCAAGCAATTAATAATTTACATCTTTTCATATTTTTATAATCCATTACTATCCAAACTCACTCGTCTTTTTTCGAGTGACGAGGCACAAAACCGCAGAAGTGTCGCAGATGCGCTGTCGGGATGTCCAAGTCAACTGCCGGCGATTCAAACTAAAAGGACCATTTCAATGACAATTTCGATTTGCATTTTATAATTAATTAGACAAAAAAATTTGCCTTTCAACGATATGCTCGTGTAACAGTTCCTAATTAATTTTTTTTTAACTAGAATAAGACAGACATATTTGTCGGATTCTTTGTAAACGAAGGAGCTCTCGTGAAGCGAGTCTTTCTTGCCATCCCTGCTGATATTCAACTCACCCAGATTTGCACGATCGTGAAAGGATATTCATTTGTTGATATTTGCCATTTTCTTCGTTATTTCCAACAAAAAAAGCCTTTATTCCGTTTTTATGTATTGCCATCTGAAATTTATTTGTGCTCAAAAACCGTCAAAAACCGATACCTCATGGTCAGCTAGTGGGCGGAATGGACAGTTTAATTTCCATGTGTTTCGATTTCTAAAAAAAACCTATTTGAATAAAGGCATTAAGAAGACCCCTGTGAATTTTCCTTTTTTTATAGAAATGATAAAGAAGGTAAATAGAGAAATACGGAAGTAAAATACGAATTAGACAATAGACGGAGCTTTTCTGGAGTAGACACTCTTATGAAATTTCAGCACGCAAACCTTCGTTCATTTTCCACTCACAAAATGTTTCGAAAATTAATTACTCTGAACACCGAAAATGAGAGTATCAACTGGTGTTGCCGAACACAGAGATGCTGGAGAATATTATTTGAGAAAATCGAAAAGGCCAAGAAGACCAAAAGGTATTACATCTTTTTAAAATTATGACTTTGAACACCGAAAATGAGAGTATCAACTGCCGCGCCTTCATTCTCAAGAAAGTTCGGTCAGGGGTCACGGAACCCGAAAAAAATTGTTCTGAGGTGTGCAGGAACTTTCCCGGACTTTTTATATGCTATAGCATGGAACCTCGGAGGTTTTCTTGACCGCTCCGGGAAAGATACCGGACCGATTTTGTTCAAATGCACCCAGCGCTCCGGGAAAGATCCCGCATCTTTCAAATCGTGAGAAATAGCGTGTAAAAGTGGAGGCGCGGACAAACCTACTCGAGATATGGTTTGTCTGGCCTCTCTCATTTCGTGGTTATCTTTAGTTTTCTCTCGCAGTCAAAGCGATTTCCGGGAAGTAACGCTCACCGACACCCGAACCCATGTCGCGTTTAGGTCCGGGAGATTTTTTTCTAGGCATCTTTCTTTCTTTCTTTGTTTCTTAGTTTGTTTCCTACTTACTTTCTTTCTTTCCTTCTTACTTTGTTTCTTACTATCTTTCTTTCTTTTTTCCTACTATCTTTCATACTTTATTTCATGCTTATTTTCTTTCCTTCTTTCTTACTTTATTTCTTACTTTCTAACTTACCTATTCTTACTTACTTTCTTGCTTTCTTTCTTCCTTTCTTTCCTTATTTCATACTTTGTCTCCTACTTTCATTCTTGCTTTCTTTCTTTCAAACTTTCTTTCTTAATTCTTTCCAGAAAGCTATGAATTCCGGCGAAAAAGTTGCTCCTTCGTTCTCAACAACTATATATTTTCTCACTTTATTTTTTAGAGAATCCGGTTCTCTGATTATTAATACAGCTGGAGAAAAAATGTAATTTGAGCCGAAATATGCACACAAAGAAAATCAAGTCGTCATTGTTACAAGTTAAAATGGTCTTTTCTTTCCAATGGAAAGTTAGACTTTCTTTGCAGTGCAGGAGGAAGAACAGCTTACGACGAAATTCTAATTTGAAAAAAAATTAAACTGTCCATTCCGCCCACTAGCTGACCATGAGGTATCGGTTTTTGACGGTTTTTGAGCACAAATAAATTTCAGATGGCAATATATAAAAACGGAATAAAGGCTTTTTTTGTTGGAAATAACGAAGAAAATGGCAAATATCAACAAATGAATATCCTTTCACGATCGTGCAAATCTGGGTGAGTTGAATATCAGCAGGGATGGCAAGAAAGACTCGCTTCACGAGAGCTCCTTCGTTTACAAAGAATCCGACAAATATGTCTGTCTTATTCTAGTTAAAAAAAATTAATTAGGAACTGTTACACGAGCATATCGTTGAAAGGCAAATTTTTTTGTCTAATTAATTATAAAAAGCAAATCGAAATTGTCATTGAAATGGTCCTTTTAGTTTGAATCGCCGGCAGTTGACTTGGACATCCCGACAGCGCATCTGCGACACTTCTGCGGTTTTGTGCCTCGTCACTCGAAAAAAGACGAGTGAGTTTGGATAGTAATGGATTATAAAAATATGAAAAGATGTAAATTATTAATTGCTTGGCTCTTTGCGGCTCGATTCGTTCGGAGCTGCTCGAGGTTAATATTTTTGAGATTTGTCATAATTTGACAAATGTTAGAAATATTCAGATAATTTTTGAACATTACGAATTTGTTCTGAAGTTAAAAACACTTACAACATCCTGTGAATAATTGTCTACAACTTTTAATGGCAAAACCACATGGCCGCTGAACTGTCGCGGATGCGTTGTCGGCAAGTCAAAGTCAACGGCTGTCGATTCAAACAAAAAAGGACCATTTCAAAAATGATCGATTATCTGTTTTTTTTATTTTTATTTAATAGACAACAAAAATGTCATTTCATTGATATGGTTGCGTGATAGTTCTCAATTTATTGTAGACACAACAGGAATAAAAACCGCAAAATTTGTCAGATAGTCAGAGGAGCACTCATGAAGCGAGTCGTTCTTGCCAGCCCTGCTGAGTTTCATCTCACCAAGACCTGCACGTTCGAGAAGAAACAGCCACTATTCGATGGTAGCACTATAACCTGTTGTTTTCAGCGTATGCACATGTTTGTTTTCAGCTTATGCACATGTTTCTTATATTTAATCGCAAGGGCAGAAAATGGCATCATCAGTGTCAATCGCTCGTTTATACATGTAGGTTCTGAGTGTTTGGAAAGCACCAGGCAGCCTTTTATTCCAGATAACAATTCGTAGTATCTTTTATTGGAGATAAAACAAATTGGACATCCGTTCTATAGAAAATAAGCTCGAGAGTTTTGAGTTTTCAGTACCATGTTTTTTTCCGTTGTGAAAAAATAATTTACAATTACTTTTATTTTGTTTAATTAAAAATTTAAGCCTTTTATTTGTTATTCTCCTCGTGACACCTTCTTCCATTCGTTTTTCTGCTGATTGCTATTTTTCAAGTGATTTTTGACAATTTTATTAATCTATTGAGTTTTCTTACATTAATTGATTCATCTCTCTCAAGGTCTCGAAGCGCATTGAGAGAGGAGCGAAAAGCACGGACACCATTTTCATCGATTTGAACGCTCTCCAAGTTAACTCTTCCTTTTCTGTCTTTCCTGTAACTTCATGACTCTCTTCCATCTTCTTTCTCTCTCCCCTTCGCCTAACAATATGATATTGTCTCTAATTCTTTCCTTCTTTGATGATATTTCTTGCAAACCCTCACTCTCCCTCTTTCTCTCTCTTTCTCTATCTCTCTGGCTCATTCTCGCCGTCCTCTGTGTCTCCCTCTCCCTCTCTCTCTCTCTCCCTTACTGTCCCACCTGCTTTATCTCCCCCTCCTTCTTTCGACTTGAACGATGTCCAAGTTAACTCTTCCTTTCTGTCATTCCTGTTACTTCATGACTCTGTCCCTCCATCTCTCTCTCCCCTTCTCCTTTGATTTTTCTCTCTAATTATCTCCTTCTCTAACGATATTTCTTGCGAAGCAGCCAGACATGAAGGTAGAACTGTAACAATATGTAGTAGGCATAAGAGAATAATTTTAAGTTTTTGTGAGATGATATGTATAAAAAACAGTCATTCATGTACATGTAATTTATCATGTAATTTATTTGTTAATGAAGAAAGTCGTCAACTACCGTCAGTTCTAATCGCCCATTTTACTTATCGCTTGAAAGTGTATGAAAACTACCGTGCAAAATAATTTATAATTTTTTTTTACCGATTCGATTGCTTGCGTCGTAATTTTTTTATATGTTTTCCAAGTATTATATTAGTAATATTTGTAATGTTGTAGTTAACTATTAACAATTATCTGTAATATATTTTTTGCAGAGAACAATGATGTGGAAATCCGTTACATGAGCGAGAAAGTTGATGTTTGAACTCTGATGATTGAACTTTGATGATTCACCTACCGCACAAGGCCAACGAGCATACGCTGGCGTCGCCGATCAACGGTGCCAGCAGCGCAGAGATCCTGAAGCTGATTGTGAGAAGAGAAAGAGTCACACTTGTTTTTATTTTTGTTTGTAGCAGAGAGTTCTCTCCCTCTCTCTCTCTCACTCTCTCTCTGCTCTGTCTCTCTCAGCTCTCTCTCACTCTTTCTCTCTGCTCTGTCTCTCTCACTCCATCTCTCACTCTCTCTCTCACTCTCTTTCCTTCTCTCTCCCTCTCTCTCCCTCTCTCTCTCGCACTCTAAATTCTTTCCCGCTCTTTCTCTCTCTCTTTACGAGACGATTCGCCGTTGCCGTCGAGCGGAACCGTCAACGTCAACCCTCTCGCATTTCCTCCTTTTGCCTAAGTCATTGAAGGGGAGATGCAAGGGTTTAGGTGGAATTTAAGTTTTTATTCATTTTAGTATTTTTTAATAATCTAGATTGTAATCAAAAAGAACTTATTTGTAAAAAAAATGTTTTTAAAATAATTTATATTACTCTTTTTTTTACATTCTTTTTTCGTCATTGTGATATCGTTCCTTAATTTCATATCAAGAGCCAATGTTTTTTTTTCTTTGTTTCCGCTCACTTTTCACATTTTCATTACATGAATCTCTCTGGTGCTTTTAGCCCCAAAAACCCAAAGTAGCGCAGACTCGGCAGCAAGGAAAGCGTGGACGACGCTGTCGATCGCTAAGCTGATCGTGAGCCCGACCGAAGAACCTCTCCGACGGGCGCTTCTTCACGATATTGGACGTCATTTATTTGTTTACTTATAGCCAGGGCATATCGACGACGAATCGACCTGCCTGCCCGCTCGTTTGAACATATAGGGCCAATGCGCATGAAAACCGCCAGGCTAAATTAGTTATATTAAATTTTTATCTAGCGACTCTGTTTGCAATTCAAATTTTTCAAAGCTTTGCCGGTATTATACTGATAATAAATATTGTCTTTTACAGATAAAACTATTCGTAATCTTTTTTTCTCTCAATTTTTCCCCAAAATCTCTATGCTCGCCCACCCAATCGGTTTGCTACTGAATGTACAAAACAATGGAGTAAGTCTCATAATACATTGATTTGAAACGGACTGTGATGTTTACAACACATGACACCAAACTTTCTGGTTGCCCTGTAGCTAGCTTTACCAACAGAGAACATCACTACCTTAGCATTCGCATCTCGAGAACGGGGGAAAGAGAGTGCTAATGCAATTTATGAAAATAAATTGTTGCCGATCTTAATCGATGATGCTAAATATCTGTTCCATTTTTAGGTCGGCTCGAGGTTAATTTGGGGCGACGGCAAGTGAGCAAATGAATGAAAAAAAGCTATACATAAAAAGAGGTGAGAAAGAGAGAGAGAGAGAGAGAATGAGAGAGAGAGAGAGAGAATGAGAGAGAGAGAGAGAGAGAGAGATATTACGGAGAGATGGCGATTGTGTAATAGAAAAGTGATTTCAAACAAAGTGCATACTTTTATTCATTTTTTTTAAGCTAAAAGCAGTATTCTAACCTCTGCATGTTCCCTGACTTTCCTTCTTTAATCACATTTCTTGCGAAGCAGGTACAATTACAACAACATCAGTGTGAGGAGATATGTAAAAAAAAATACAGCTGTCATTGGTCGCGTGTAATTTCGTGATTGGAGAATAGAGAAAAAACCCTAAGAAATGATGTTTGATTCTATTGACCCTTGAGAATTCGAGGATTAGCTGTTTGAAATATCTTCCATTTTCTTTTCAGGCGAACTGACGATATAAACGGCCAAACCATAAGCGATATCTGAATGGATTTTATTTGCGGTGTTCGATAAATAAAATATAAAAAATTAATGCATTTGGAATTATAATATTTGTATATTAATTTGTCTGAAAATGTTTGCTCAAAATAATTTATTGAAATACATATCCGTATGCAATCCCCATCGCGACGCTTTTCTGTCTCGTTTATAGATAGAGCAGACATACTTGAAAACCACCAGTTAAAATAATTCATATAATTTTTTTTAACTGTTTTCTTTGATTTGCAGTCCCTTCTAATTTCGACGACCGTGAAGTGGTGCACCCATTAAACGACAACCATTGGATTGATTAAGAATGTTCATGTTTTCGCGTAAAAAAAAAGTTTTTCACATAAAAATTATTTTTATTTTCTAAAAAAAACCAAAACACCCACACACATCTTTAGAACATTTCGGTGGTGGATTCAACTGACTCTACAATCTTTCTCGTGCAGCATTCTCAAAAAAAAAGCCGTGGAGATTGAGAAATTCGTTCAGCAGCGGCTCGCTCTGCTAGGCGCGCAAGCACTCGGCGTCTCCACTATACAGAGTGGTCAGAGGGTGAGGGAGAGAGAGAGAGAGAGAGGGGGAGAGTTACTTTTTTGATATAGGTAATTATTATCTTAAAAAGAAGGAATTTTATTAATTGAGTGGCTCTTAGCAGCTCGAGCCGTTACAAGCCTTATATATTTTTTCGAAATTTGTAATACTTCGTCAAATACAAGCAATTTTCAGCCACTGTTGAACCTTATGAATGAATGAATGTGTTATGAAGTCAACAAATCATACAACGTCCCGTGAATACACATATGTAATATAGAATGCTTCCTAAACAGCCCACGAGTTTCATATCAATCAATCAAATCGCTCGTTTTACATATAGGTTCATAGCATATGAAAACCACCAGGTTAGTAATGATTTTATTAAAGATAACTATTACGATATGTTCAATTTCAAACAAAAAAAAAAGAAGAAGTTTTATTTTCGTATTTTTTGATATTCGAATTTATTCATTTTGTTCAAATATTTTACATGCAAACTAGTCGCCAAGCATGTACATAATACATACATAGTATGTTGTATCGAATATGTTTTCTAAATTCTCGTCACCCGCATATGCCAATCACAGAATCGCTGTCCTTGGATTCTTCGTCTACACATAGAGTTGCGGTGCATGAAAACCACCAGGCCTAGCTATCTACATTAATTTTTATTTACTAAATGGTTTGTTTACGATAAAAAAAGGTTTTACATGAGCAATATTTTTTTCTCATACCATTTTCTCGAGTGAGATAAAAAGGAACATTTCAAGAAAACTTCGAGGGGGGTTCTATTAGAGGGAGGGGCACTATTTTTCAATGGCCTTCTATCTTTTACTACATTTCATTATTCTTAAATTGCAAATTGCAAAAGAAGTTTACAATTATAACAATAGTAGACGGAAGAGAAACCTTTGTTGCTTAGAGAGGAGATATATAATAAACAGTCATTCGTGGACATGCAATTTTGTGATTGATGAAGAAATAAATAATAAAAAACTGTAAGAAGTACAAGTAGAATGCACATAAAATATACATAAAATAATACCCTGGTCTGTTGTCTCAATTCGAATGACAAAACCACATGGCCGCTGAAGTGTCGCGGATGCGCTTTTAGCCAGTCGAAGTCAACTGCCGCCGATTCCAGCAAAGAAAGGACCAATTCAGTGATAAAAGTTCGATTAACGGTTCCCCATTCATGGGGCTAAAAATTGCCATTTTAATGATACTTTCGGGAATTTATTCCTAATTAGTTATTATGAAAATAGGAAAAACCACCAAATTGACAGATTCGTCGAGTCGTTCTTGCCGCCAGACGTACACGATCAAGAAGGCACAGCCATTTTTGATGTTAGTGGGCTTATCCGTTATTCGCTATCAGAATTTGTTCGTTTTGATAGAAAAATTTATATTCATAGTTGAAACCATACGTATGTTTTACAGATTAAGTTTTCCAAGTTTTTATTTATTTATTTATTTATTTATCGTACATGAAATAAGGTATTACAATGCGACAACATTAAATTGAAAAATCATATATGTAGTCGTTCAATTGCAAAAATTGTAAAAAGTAGATAAGAGTACACACAGAGAAGAAAGTTACCGCGCTGGTAACAATTACGCGGAACAATTTGTTAACAAATCGCCACGGACCAATATTGTTACGCCCCGCGAACTTTTGCTTGTTCCGTTTAAAAGTTACCAGCGCGGTAACAAGTGAAAGGAACAAATTGCTCCCACCCATGGAACAGAAAAGTTCGCTAGTGCTAGCCCCGGCTAGGCAGCCCGCTCGCCTAATCGATTGATTTTTTTCTTTCATGGCTGCATATTCTCATCAAGAATTCAGTGTTGCGTGTCAATGAAATGTTACTCGTTTGACACGTGTTATTCCTTTTTAATTAGATTAATTCAGTTACAGGAAAACACGGTAAAACAAACAGAAAATCAACAACAACGATGTCAACGACGGATAAATTTCCGCAATATTCAACAAAAAAATGAACTCGTAAAGAAGAAAAGCAATTTGCAGTCAAGGAATAATAGTATTCTATAGATTACCTTCAAGTACCAATACCATTTTAATCTCATATACATGGAGGGTTGACAATCATGAAGATAACAATGGCTAGTAACAACGAGAAATAAATAAGCGAGGAAGGCCAGCTACTTGGGATTAGTTCCGCTTATCTTGCGGTAAACTCTGGCCGCCTCTCCAGGATGTCAACGCCGGCGAGCTGTGCAAGCAGAGTCTCGATCCGACTAGCGACAGAGTTGTCCGAGCAGGGCCATAGTCTCCGGTCGATGACGGAGAGAAAGACTGCGCCCACTGGCCGCGGCACTCGTGTCCAGCCAGCTCACCACCGTGTCCAATACAATTAGATTTACTTCTTGTCCATCTTGCAGGACTTAACAATAGATTAATATCACGGTAAACATATCATCGTCTTTATCTTTCTAATGGTAGGTAAAAAAAACCTGTGAAAATTATGAAAGCGAACAAATATTTTGAACCAAATGAACAACTGGGAAATAAACAGCCAAACGTCGCTTGCTTGGAATTAAACCTAAGATTAAAAATTTATAATTACAGAAAAGAAGTCTTTAGAAACACACCAATTTGTGAGAGAACTTCCGCCGCTTCTACCCCCACTCTTAGAAGTTCGGCCAACTCGCACAGACGGGAGAGATGGCGGAGCAGTAGTTGGCAGGGCCGGGCGACGGAGCCTTCTTTCACTTCGACCATCTCAAGTAGTATATGGTATCATGATAGAGTACTGTGGCATACAGTAAAAAAGTAATAAAGTAATAAAACGAAACTAATAATAAAGTTTTTCTTCTTTCTATTACATAAAAATGAGAAAGAAAGTTGATAGGTCTAAGAATGAACCTCTCATCAACTAAAGCGGCTCTTTTCTCAACGGAGTTCTTGCGAGAAGGAGTCGAGGGTGGCAGGGACACTGGAAAAGAGAATACGAATTAAGTACTCACGTTTCCTGTTCAATTGAATTCTCCTTCTAAATTAACACAAATGACATGGCCAACTAGTATTTTGGAGTCAAAAGGCCATATACCGTATACAAACAGTAACCCAAGAAAATGACGAAGCTAAAAAAAATTACGTAGAAAATAACTGAATAGTATCGAAAGAACGAGAGAAAGAAAGAGGGACAGAAAGAAAGAAATGAAAGAAAGCTAACCGAATGCTTGCAGATGACCGCCGTTCGTAAAGGTGATTCTTGATTCGTCCAGTCATGACAGGCAGGCTTGCCTCTACAACGGTGGGGAGTGCACTAACCACAGCCCTCTCTCTCCCTCCCTCTAGATCTCTCTATCTCTCTCTGCACTCTACCTGCATGGGCCTCAAATGTGCATTGGTGGGCGTCTTCTCGCACTGCGCCAGCGCCTTCCGGATCTGCGTCGCCACCTCGGGCTTCGGTCCTGCAGGGAAGACTAAGATTACGGTATTGATGGAAGATGCTAGGGCACGTAGGGAAAGTGTCAAACCAAAAGTGGTTAATGTATTCAACGAACAAAGAACACCAAGTTAAGATGCCTGGCAGAAGAGGTGTCATCTTCTATGAACACCACTCCAGCATAACATCGAAATAAACATGGTTGGGAATAGAATGAAACCCATGATATGATAACAAAGCCCACGTTTTTTTTCGTTGAAACCATTTTCGACCATAAAAACTAGGTGACATAAAAGGCAAGGAAGTGGGTCTTGACTACCGTATAAAGTTCGATAAGACTGCGACAGAATCCCAAGCACGTCTTGAACTGCTTCAGCTTGAAGAACGTGTTGACAGCCGCGCGAAGAGTCAAGATACGATGCACCTGCAAATGGTAGCCCTACAGCACACTTCTCACATCAGTGTGATTAGTTCAAGTTGTAAAGACCAGTTCTAATGTGGTAGGCACCCTCGAGAACACCTTTCTTTTTGCGCACAATTTCAGGGAAAACACTCAATAAGATCATCAACTGGACTGATGGTTTTTCTGATATCCTTGTAGTTACACAAGACATTTAAATTTAAATCCATCGTAAAAAACACCTGTAGCCTACCGTAATCCTCATTGTCAGAGAATGACTCAGACTGTAAAGTACGGTAGATTTTATACCATGGACAGCTGCTTTAAATAACACTATTAACCAGTCTATTGTCTCCCAATATCGCCAAAACTCCTAATACTCACAAGTCCTGGTCTGTGCAATATTTAATCTTAAAAAAATCATTAATTGTTTAATAGCCAAAGAATGTTTTTGCAAACGGGCAAAAATGTTCACAACAGAATATGTTTTCTACTGTTTGCTCAAAACCAAACCTGCGACTACGGGCACTTATCGATGCAGCTAATCTCCCGCCGAGGCTGCTCGCCCTCCTTCTTGTGAGACAACGTAACCTATATGAAAATAAAAGCTAACTGTTCACATCCACTCTAAATTAAAAACAAAACTAAGTGATAAAGGAAAACTTAAAACTTCAATTATCACTTAAAAACCAAGGTTCATTTTTTAAATACTTCATTGTATTACGATCAACCCCTAATGGAAACTAAAGCTGAAAAACACCAACCAAAGAACAGCTCGGCGGCCGTCTTGTACAAGTGTGACCGACGTAGTCCTGCTCTGCTCGTCTATTTGCTTCCCTCGATACGACGTCGACGGAAAACTGCCTGAAAGCGTATGTTCTCTTCTCAAAAATAAAATATGCAAAAGAAACATTGATATGAACATAAAAAGCAATGCAAATAGCAAGGAAAGCATTGTTCGCAAGTTGCACGTCTGACCATATTTCTGCGCCGTTGAACTAGAGTTCGAAATTTTGACTGAACGGACTGGTTAAAAAAAATCGTAACAATGGTAACTTTTCAAAGTTCGAGCACGGTGACGAACAAATTGTTACATGAAGAATGACCGATACAGAGTTGGCTCTTGCAGCGAGTGGCGTTGACCGGTCCGAGCAAGGGAAGGAATCCATGACCGAAGAGCTGAGGGCCAAGATCCAGCGGCTGAATACAATGGACGCAGATGAGGTTAATGAAAGATCCGAAATATTGGTGTTTCTAAGAAAGCAAGCAGAGACTTCGGGCATCGACCTGCATCGATCTGCCCCTGCATCGCATTTCGCGCTCGCTCCGACTCTGCTAGTTTCTTCCTCGTCTCTTCTAGATCCGCCAGGGCCTGTTCCAGTCTCCGACTCTCCTCTACTCTTCCTTGTCTGTCCATCTGCAATGCCTTGGCCATATCATCAACTTCGAGCAAGTTCTTTAGTTGTTCCCCAAAACCCAGACCAATTTCAATTGCATCTTTTCTCCTCCTGTCGCCAGCCTGTTCACAAGGGCCACCTGTCGCCATCTTGCTTCTAGGGCCACCTGTCGCCAGCTAGATTCTATTGGACTTCCTCCAAAGTCCGACTGCTCGTCTCGTCGCTCGGCACGTCGTCACAGCTCAGTAGTCGCGTAGTTCGGCCCCCATGTGCCCAGGGGAGCCCCTGGGTTCTTGACAAGCTGGCTGGATCGACGCTACCTTACAACTCGACCTGGCCCTCTTAAATCCCTTATAACCCACTTTAGAATGTGAGGAAGGAAGCGAGAGTAATAACTAACGATTTATTACTTAGAACAAAAAGGGAAAGAAGGCAAACAAATTATAGATACAGAACAAGCCAATACAACTTCCAAGCACTCACGTCCACTCGATCCTCGATGAAGCTGCCACTGTCGCTGTCGTCCCTCTTGACGCCCTTCTCACCGCTACAGACGAGTCAACTCCTGCCGCTGACCACGCTTCCTCCACTCCACTCGCCTCGCTCACTTCTGAGCACCGGCCCCTGCCGCAACACTAGCTAGCCAACCGGCTCACCCCAACCTACTCGAGCAGAAGGGCGAAAGGGCCGTGGTATCTACCCCAGGGGCACTCACACCTCTAGTCCAAAGCACCACTATACGAGCGTACTATACCTACACTATAAAGAACACATGAGCATTTACAGTAGAATACAGAGAAAGGCGACAACACTATAAACAAAGGGCCTAGAAGAACTATACAAGCAACACAAACTATAATAGTCTAAAACGGGGGAATAAGGGAAAGGGTCTGGGAAGAAGTGAAAGGAATGCAGAGAGAGAGGGAAAAGAGAGAGGAGGGATCAGCCTCTCTCTTACATCCCCCCCTTCTCCCGTAGAGTCGTCCCGACTCTAGTATGGGCGGTAGGACGAGGAGCCTCTTCCGCGAAAGCCTCCGCCTCGTCTGCGTCCTCTGTACTGTCCTCTGCCGCCTCCGAAGTCGTACTGGCCGCCGTAGTTGTGGCCGTAAAAGGTCCTGCCACGGAAGCCTCCCCGTTGTCTTCTCTCTCCGTTAGTGGCTGCAAACGATATCTGTTGTTTTGTCTGTTCATTCTTCTTCCTTGGACTATTCTCCTCCTTATTCTCATGTCTATTCTTCAAATTCTCACCTCGCAAGAACTCCATGTCGATTTTGACCGCTCTTGCCAATTCCTTGATGTGCCGCAGAACCATCCATTCTTTGATCTCCTGATTCCGACGTCTTGTTCCATGGACGAGGTATGCTGGTACAGTGGAGCCAAACGCGGGAGTCTTGGTGCCCACAACTGCCAGTCTCCTTCCACTCCACTCCACATCCAATAAGGCCTCCATTTCTTCGCGTTCTTCCTTGGTGATGTCGTCGGGAGGGAGGTACGGGCAGATCACCACTTCCGATTTTGCCTCCTCTGCCAGTCCATTCAGTCTTACCAGCTGTAGTCCCAACTTAGTCCCTAATCCGTCCCATTCCTCATCCTCCTCCCAAGGAATGACGATGAATACCAGCCGAGCCTTGAGCTGTCGCAGCTGCTTGAGTGCTGAGAGAAGCTCCCTAGCTCCTTCGTACGGGATGCAGGTACCGTCTCGCCTCGTCTCAAGTGCCCGCTTCCACGTGTTCGGCACCAGCCACGCTACCGTTCCTGTCCATTCCGTCGGGTACTCCTTCCTGCAAACCATATTCATTCCTCTCTGTATCTTTTTCGTCTTCATCCTTTTCGTTCATTTCCCTCCTAACATGTTTCAATTGGTCAAAAGGAATCACCAGTTCTCCCTTTCCCTTTCCTTCGTTCACTTTTGCCGAATTTTCACTTACATCTATCACTCGGTATGGACCTTGCCATTCACTAGTCAACTTAGGAAATGCAGCAGCGCGTTTTTCTGCGGGCACCTTAACAAGAACCCGGTCCCCTACTTTCGGATATTCCCTCCCTGCAACTCCATTCCTATCATCATAAGCCTTATTCATTCTTCCCGCTGCTCTCTCGTTGTTCTCTCTCGCCTGATCATGAGCAATTCGCAGCCCATCTAGCATTCGCGCCTTATAATCTTCTACGTCAACTCCAACCTTTTCTTCTTCTCCTAAACTTTCTCCCAAAGGGCGTGGATTCCTACCATGAACAAGAAAGAAAGGAGATTCCCCAGTGCTCGAGTGAGGGATGCTATTGTATGCGAAGACTACAAACGGCAACATCTCATCCCACCTTTCTGGCTCTCTCACTTTCTTCTGCAACAATCGTATGAGCGTCTGATTGAATCTCTCCACTGCTCCATTCTCACGAGGGTTGTATCCCTTTGTCACAATTTGTTCCACCCCCATTTTGGCTAGCAGTTCAGTCATAACCCGATTCACAAATTCCCCTCCTTGGTCAGAAATGAGTGCCCTAGGCATGCGTCCGTGAGCAATCCAACCAGACAGACATTTTTCTGCTACTTCTCGCGCACTTTTCGTCTCTATCGGCAGAGCTGCTCCATATTTCGTGAAATAATCGATGATTGACAGAATGTATCTATTCCCCGAAATAGATGTCCCAATCTCCAGAATGTCAAACCCCACCAGCTCGAAAGGTTCAGATGCCAAAATTGGTTGCAGGGGCGGAACTAGCTTTTCTCTCACATTGAATTCCTCACAGACTCGGCACTCCTTCACATGACTCTCCATGTCACTTTTCATTTTCTCCCAATAGTAGTCCTTCAGTTTCTTCATCATTTTCTCCACGCTCCAGTGTCCACCACACTTCCCGTCGTGCCACTGATTCACAGTTTCTTTCCTCAAAGTTCTCGGTACGAAGAATCTCTTGCCTCCGCGTGCTCCTTCTACTTGCAGTATTCCTTGCTCTTCAGTCCAGCGAAAGCCCCTTTCTCTCACTGCCTGCTCTCTGCTCTCTCTTACTCTCTTCAGCATCTCGTTTCCTTTCTCGTCTTTCTCTGTTTCTTCTCTCCACCTCTCTCTCACCCCAATTAGCTGCACACTCATGACCACTCGCTTCTCACCTTTTCTCTGCTCGTCTGCTTGGTACACTACCCTCACCGAGTTTACCACTCTCTCAATCTCTACTCTCTCGCTATCAGATTGATCTATTGGCACCGGGCTTCTGGACAGGGCATCAGCAACATTATTCGCTGCTCCCTTCACATACTCGATCTGGACATCTGAAGACTGTATCTCCAATGCCCAGCGCAGAATTCTCGCTGAAACACTCTTGTTACCGAACATTGCCTTCAGTGGCTGATGATCAGTGCGCACAATGACTCTTGTACCAAAGTAGAAAGGGCGGAACTTCCTAAGGGCAAAGACAATAGCAAGAGCTTCCCCATCCGTGACATGGTAATTCCGTTCAGCCGCACTACACCGCTTAGACGCAAAGTACAAGGGATGTAGATATCCATCTTCTCCTTCCTGAGAGAGAACGGCACCAATCGCCTCCTTCGACGCATCGGTATAGATGATAAAAGGACGACGGCCATTCTTCGCAGCTTCTACATCTGGTTGGGCCAGGACAGGAGCAGAAGAAAGCGCTTTCTTCATTTCCCCAAACGCTCTCTCTTCATTCTCGCCCCAAGTCCAAACCACTTTCTCACTCGTCAGTCTAGTCAGGGGAGTCGCCTTTTGCGCGAAGCCATGCACGAATTTCCTATAATAGCTGCACATTCCTAGGAAACACTTCAACTCCTTCTTATCACCCGGTTGTTTTTGCTGCTGGATCTTCTCTACTTTGGCTGCATCCGTCTGGATCCCCGCTACCGTAATCCTATGGCCCAAGTATTCCGCTTCCCTTTGTGCCAACACACACTTCTGCGCTTTGAGTCTCAACCCACTCTCTCGCAATGCCCGGAACACTTTCTCCATCTCCGCCGCATGCTCCTCCTCGCTCTCCGTAGCGATGAGGATATCGTCAATGTACACGTGTACCTTCTCTCCAAGTACATCCTTCAGTACTCTCTCCATCACTCTCTGAAAAGTGGCGGAAGAAGTTGACAATCCAAAGGGCAGAACATTCCACTCATATAGTCCATTCATGGTAGCGAAAGCAGTTTTTTCTTTACTACTCTCTTCCAGGGGAATCTGCCAATATCCGCTCAAAAGGTCAAGTGTCGAAAACCATTTCTTGCCCTTCAACTTCTGCAAGGTCATATCAATAGACGGCAGGGGATAAGCGTCCATCTTAATGCGCGCATTCAGTTTCCTGTAATCTACACAAAGGCGAAGGGACTTGTCCTTTTTCAGTGCTATCACCAAAGGGGAAGACCAGGGAGATGCACTGTCCCGAATGATTCCTCTCTCCTTCATTTCCTCCAGTTTCTTTCTCACTTCTGATTGGAGACCCAGAGGAACCGGCCGCTGCTTAAGCTTAATGGGAGTCGCATCGCCCGTGTCTACATAATGTTCAACCAGAGTTGTTCTGCCCATCTCTTCTTCACTCAATGCAAACACATCCTGGAACTGCTCCACTACCCGCTTGCAGTTCTCGCTCCCAATCAATCCACTCTTCTGGACAGCTTCTATAACTGTCTGGCTGCGTTCTGTACTGTCTCTCTCTCTTCTCTGACTTAGCACCTTTTTTTCCCGCTCACTCTCTCCTTCTCCCGCTTTCTCACCTAGCACGCTGTCACTTGGCACGAAGTCTGCTTCCACCCAGTTGCCAACTTTTTCATTCTTCTTCAGTCTCATCGGATAATGGAATGGGTTGAACACTGAAAGCACTCTTACTTCTCCTTTCTCGTTCACCACTCCTTCGCTGAGTCCATGGGTCGTCCCTACCAGCATATTTCTGCTTTCTCGCAGAGGAGACTTCAATTGCACCTCGGCAGATCCAAAGGAAGGGATGAACACACTATGCGAAACAAAAGCAGGCTCACCTTCCTTCTCACTCTCATTCCACCACCCATCGTTTTCCCCACATTGTGACAGTGTTCTGTCCGAGCAACACTTTACTACCATTCCTCACCACGTACACTCCTATTCTCTCCCTCTCTCCTTCCTTTTCCATAGTGATTATCGCTTTTGCACTGATATCCAATTTGCTTGCTGCAGCATCTAGCACTTCTCCTTCTCTCACCGTGCGCCACTCGACCACTCCACTCTGCTCAACTTCTTTCATCACATCTACAGGTACCGTAGTAACTTCCGAGCCACAGTCCAAGATCGTTTCTACTGTAACCCCGTTCAGCTTCACTTTCACTCGATTCAGTGGCCTCCAGAACAACTGCTCTTCCCCTTTGCACTCTTTCACTTCTCCTTTCTCCGCGGTCTGGTTCTCCTCTGTCGCTTCTAGTCTCTCTCTTTCCTCTCTCTGCACAAAGTTTTGTTTTGTGCGGTTTGGTGCAGTACTGCTGGGAATGCCCTTGTTCTTGGCAGTTGTAACACTTCCCCAGAAACACCTTTCTCTCTCCATTCCCACTACTGTGATGCCCGGTTCCAACCGTCGCTCTCGCCTGAGGATGCTGCTGCGGAGGGGTTGGCTGTGACGAGGCCACACTCGCATTCAGCCCCTGCATACTGCGCAGGGTACTCGTAATGTTCTCCGTCATCCTCTTCTGTTCTTCTGTTCGCGGCGGAGGATTACTGTACTGCTGACTACGGTAGTTCTCCAGCTTTCTCCCGCTATCGAATTTCCCTTTCTCAACTCGCGTGTTCACTCCACCCCATTCCCTCTTTCTCTCACCTCCCCCTAATCTCTCACCTCTTCTCTGTATCATCTCCATTCTCAGCGCTGCTTCTTTCACCTGTATGTACACCATATCCTTTCTCGCATGGTCCATCTCCTTTAGCAAGTCCTGGTAGTCCCGCCAGTGAGAGAGCTGTGCTACCAATTTCTTGGCCAAGATGGGTGCCAAGTGATGCTCTGGGAGTCGTGGGAATGCGCGTTCAGCTAGTTGCTCCAAGAAAAAAGTGAAATTGGTCAGGCTTTCCCCTTCTCTCATTCTCAAATTCTCCCACTTCGCAGTCGCAGAGTACTCGTCCATGAGGCTATCTCCCCTGTACCTCTCTTTCATTTTCCTCACGATCACCGAATAACTAAGGTCTTTACCCCGGGTAACCGAATCGAAGATAGCGCGGGCCGCCTTTCCAAGATGTTCCCTAAGGATCACTACCATTCTCTCTTCGCCCAGTAACTCCCTATACTTCAACTCTAGCCGATCGATGAATTCTGAGAAAGCCCTAGATCCAAAGCCATCCGTAAAGACAGTAACCGGGGGGAGGGCTTGGGAAGTCATATTTTCTATCAAGTTTCTCTGCCAGTCCTCATTCCCACTTCCTCGAGACCCCCTGCTTCTCTCACTCCCTCGCGACTGACTTCTGCGCGTGTCGATAGTCCCGGCTCTCGTTCTCGGCCGATATCTCCTCGCCGTCTCTGGAGCTGGCTCGCTCCTCCGCCTCAGGATTCTCTGCATTTCGTCATCACCGTCTTCTTCATTGAAGCTTCCACCTTCATTCTCATTTTCATCCCACTCCCCACCATTCCTTCCTGCATCGATCTGCCCCTGCATCGCATTTCGCGCTCGCTCCGACTCTGCTAGTTTCTTCCTCGGCTCTTCTAGATCCGCCAGGGCCTGTTCCAGTCTCCGACTCTCCTCCTCTCTTGCTTGTCTCTCCATCTGCAATGCCTTGGCCATATCATCAACTTCGAGCAAGTTCTTTAGTTGTTCCCCAAAACCCAGACCAATTTCAATTGCATCTTTTCTCTGCTTCTCAAATTCCATGATGACCCTACTCGCAGACTCAAACAATTTCTTCTTAGTAATGCCCGAAGTCTCTGCTTGCTTTCTTAGAAACACCAATATTTCGGATCTTTCATTAACCTCATCTGCGTCCATTGTATTCAGCCGCTGGATCTTGGCCCTCAGCTCTTCGGTCATGGATTCCTTCCCTTGCTCGGACCGGTCAACGCCACTCGCTGCAAGAGCCAACTCTGTATCGGTCATTCTTGATCGTTTCTCGAATATTCTATTCTCTGACTCTTATTAGCACTTCTAGTTTATCAATCAATTACTGCAAGGGCCTCCTGTCGCCTGCTTGTTCTATTTTTCGACTTCTCGATTCAGGGGCCTCCTGTCGCCAGCCTGTTCACAAGGGCCACCTGTCGCCTGCTTGCTTCTAGGGCCACCTGTCGCCAGCTAGATTCTATTGGACTTCCTCCAAAGTCCGACTGCTCGTCTCGTCACTCGGCACGTCGTCACAGCTCAGTAGTCACGTAGTTCGACCCCCATGTGCCCAGGGGGAGCCCCTGGGTTCTTGACAAGCTGGCTGGATCGACGCTACCTTACAACTCGACCTGGCCCTCTTAAATCCCTTTTAACCCACTTTAGAATGTGAGGAAGGAAGCGAGAGTAATAACTAACGATTTATTACTTAGAACAAAAAGGGAAAGAAGGCAAACAAATTATAGATACAGAACAAGCCAATACAACCCCCAAGCACTCACGTCCACTCGATCCTCGATGAAGCTGCCACTGTCGCTGTCGTCCCTCTTGACGCCCTTCTCACCGCTACAGACGAGTCCCCTCCTGCCGCTGACCACGCGGCCTCCACTCCACTCGCCTCGCTCACCTCTGAGCACCGGCCCCTGCCGCAACACTAGCTAGCCAAAACTACTCGAGCAGAAGGGCGAAAGGGCCGTGGTATCTACCCCAGGGGCACTCACACCTCTAGTCCAAAGCACCACTATACGAGCGTACTATACCTACACTATAAAGAACACATGAGCATTTACAGTAGAATACAGAGAAAGACAACACTATAAACAAAGGGCCTAGAAGAACTATACAAGCAACACAAACTATAATAGTCTAAAACGGGGGAATAAGGGAAAGGGTCTGGGAAGAAGTGAAAGGAATGCAGAGAGAGAGGGAAAAGAGAGAGGAGGGATCAGCCTCTCTCTTACAGTGTTGCCGAACACAGAGATGCTTTAGAATATTATTTGAGAAAATCGAAAAGGCCAAGAAGACCAAAAGGTATTACATCTTTTTAAAATTATGACTTTGAACACCGAAAATGAGAGTATCAACTGGTGTTGCCGAACACAGAGATGCTTTAGAATATTATTTGAGAAAATCGAAAAGGCCAAGAAGACCAAAAGGTATTACATCTTTTCAATTTAGATCTTCGTCGTAATTCGTTCACTGTTAGGGTTGCTAGGTGGTATTGTCAACTACCAGGTTCTATTCTTTTATGCCGGAACATTGAGTCTTTTAAACGTGAGCTTCACAATTTGCCCCTTCTTTCTATACTTAAGCTTGAATATCCTCATCTGTAGTTACATGGTCATAGAATTTTCTTATGCAAATCATTACTATTCACTATTTATTTCATATATGTTTTAATTACAGCAGCACTACCTTATCTCCCCAGTCCCCTTCCACTCTCCCCATACAGCAAGTGCGGTGGTTCCTCTGAGATGCACCCTCCTCAGTGCACATTACTAATGGGCCTTGCCAGCCCTTGGGACCTGATCCACTCCAAATCCGGGTTACGCTTCACCCGAGCAGAGGACCACCGTGGCTACTGTATCCCTCTCCCTCCCCCTTCTCACGCTTCTAGGACATGTCTTTCATTTGATCTTAATTTTCATGTCTTTGTGACGTCACATCCTTAAAAGATGTAGATAAACAATTAAAACAAACAATTAAAAATCAATATAAAATCGCCGGAGGCCATTTAGGAAACACTGAAAATGGTTATCATCATTTCTCGACTTGGACTATCGATCTGGACAGGTGCGATCAAAATCCGCCGGATTATGTTTAGATAGTTCCCTTGTAAGTTGCATGAAATATTATTTTACTCCTTATGATCATTGCGGAAGTGATAAGAAGCGGTATTTCATGATGTTTATGAAACAGCGAGCATTTGAGAATGTTTCATTACTCTTTGACGTATTGCCCTACATCCATTTCGTATTGATTGTTATTGCGAAAATGATGAACAGCTATGTGTTGTCCGAGATTAAGAGGAAAAATGAGGTTTCTTAATGAGCTTGTTGCGAAATTAATGCTATAAGCGAATTGCTTCTCAACAAGTTTCCTCGTAATCTTACCTCGGGGGACCACTATTCACTTCTCACTTATTTGGTAAAAAATTTTTTATAATAAATAATTGAATGACAACAGATCCAACGAATCAAAGTATACCATTTCAAACGCACCTATGAATATAAATACATTATGAGCTGCATAAAAACGCAATCCAGGAACGTGTTATGGATAGACTTGCGTCAGGTCGTCTGAGCTAGATTACAGAGCGAATAAGCCATAAGCAGTTAAGAATCCAAATTTCCAGTCATGAAAATAATGAAGTAGTGCTTATTGAAAGAAAGGATGGAATCGATTGACTAATATTTAAAGTCCACAGATCGATAGAGGGGAATTTTCAGTCGAAGATTAACTTGGCAAAGCTGGAAGCATGTTTTTAATTCTTCATTTTAAATTAATTGCCTGCAATTAGTATTTTTCTGCAGTATATTTATAACCTGCGTGCGTTTTTAATTGTTTATTTTGTTCTTTGAACCGTTCCGCGCAGTAATTTGGTATTCATAGTTATTACAAAATGAATTAATACGAACAGTTTTCCCAGTGGCGAGTTAACGAGGAAAAATAAATATTTTTTAAAGTAGATATTGCGAAATTCTAATTTTGAACTTGTGATGCATTTTAATTTGTAGATTTAATTGATTTTTTATTCTCGGCATTTATATTAAGATTAGAGGTTGGTGATTAATGATTAAAAAACAATGTGGTTACAAATTAAAAATACCAGAAAGGTTGCAAGAAAGGAAGAAAATGATATATGTATTTGGCTTAGAGAGCTTGTGAAATTTGAGAGAGACTGACAACCACAGTTTTAAAAACTTTGGAGTTGACATAATTTCTCTGCTTGTAACTTTGCAATAGGACTATTGTTTTAGACAAATGGCATTTATCCACGTTCAAAAACAAAATGTGAATATATTACTTGCGCGGCTCCTTTAGGTCTTATGCAGCGTGGTTTAAGGACAACATTTCGAATCTCTCATTTTCATGGCAAAATAATTTGTCCCTTTTCTCGAAAATGTAAACAACACTATCGTATGAAATGTTAAAATTCTTTTACTTCTTTATCCTTCTCATTTCTGGTACATATGTACATACCTGCGCGTCCAAATAATTTCGATCTCTCTGGTCCTCTTGTTCTCCCTCTCTTCCTACTTTTTCCTCCACTCGCTTGGTACATATTGCTCACACCACCTACTTTCTGTGCCGCTCAATATCCTCCAGTCAAATGTATATAAGATTCAAGTTGTTAGCAACAGCTAACACTCAACACGGCCCTTAACGTCTTCAACAGTCAATTTTAAGCGACGTTCACACCTGCAACTAACCTGCATAATATGGATAATTGTCTGGTGACTCCGGATCGTAGTTGGGATAATTATTGTAGTTGCCAAGGATTCCTTGTGCAACCTAATTATTGCCAGTTAATTATCTGTTCAGGTTAGCCCCGCCTAATTCGAATCGCCTTATAAGGCTCCGCAAAATGAGAAGGTATTCACTATCGCATTGCATCTTCATCCCCATATCTTGCTCTCTCTCTCTCAGCTTATTCTATTTGTGTTTAAACATTATATAGAAATAGAAAATATATTTATCTCTATTAATATTTTAGCTTTAATAATTCTTTTAAATTATTATGAACATCAATGTATGGCATCGTTATTTATCTTACCGGTGGTTTGGATTTTTGCAGGGATTAGTTAAGTAGAGAAAGTTCGAAGTCGATTGTTCCATGGCAGCTAACCGTTTTATGGCTCATTCTTTGATGATTCGTTCTTCTTATTCTTTTAGTATTAAAAAAATCCCGTTGTACACTTGGGACTCGCACTTTTTCATCTGCTGATGGTGAGACACGCTTTGACTTCGCTTGCGCAATGTTCTTTGCAAAGTTCCCATAAGTTGTCTACTTCTCTCTCTTGGGCGCTGAATGTAATACATACATATTATTCTGATGTCGACTTCCCATGAAATTTGTGTTGCAGTCTATCGAAATCTGCCGAGAGCTCCTGAAGATGTCCGTCTCCGAAGGCTCGTCTTCTGCCTCACCTTCTGCCTCGTCTTCCGCACCAGCCGCGTCGCCTTCCGCTGCGACCGAAGCGGCAGCCCCGTCCGGCCTCTCCTCTCACGTCCTCATCATGTCGGCCGACGACCACGAGTTCATTCTGCCTCGCAAGATGGCCATCGCCTCGAGCACCATTCAGGAGATGCTCTCGGGACCGGGCGAAGGAATGGACGGCGAGATGGGAAAGGCATGTTTATTTATTTCAAAAGTTAATTTGTTTTTATTTAAACTAATAAAAAATACAAACAAATCAATGCATCTGTCAGTGTAAATATTATAAGGTAAACTTCCTGTTTAATTTATAATTAGGATCGATATATGTATGTATATATGTAACTGTTCTTTCGCAAACAGCTTACTTAATTCTAAAAAAAGAAATCTTACTATTACTTCAGGTGTACCTGCGAGACATTTAGTCGCGTGTTCTCCAGCGCATCTGCCACTACTTCAACTACAAGTCGCACTCGAGAACAACCCGTCAGGAGATTCCCGACTTTGACATTGAGCCGCACATTGCACTCGAACTTCTGCTCGCTGCCAACTTCCTCAACTGCTGACCGGGGCCGCGTTTTAGGGGATGCCGTATGACAGGGCCGTGTTTTAGGGATCAACAATTTTATTCATATTGTTTTTGTATGCCGCTTTTTTGTCTGTTTTATGCATAGTCGACAAAAAAACTGACTTCTGTTGAAAGTAAGGTTTGTTGAAACAATCTTTGCTCAAGTATGAATTAACATGATTGATAACAATTATAAGAATAAAAATTGTGACAAATTAAAAAATTCCAGAAAGATAGCAAGCAAGGAAGAAAATGAAATATGTATTAGGCTTTTCTTCTGCTTATGTGAGAGTGCATGTGGAATATGTATAAGAGTGGCTATAGTGTAATTGGTTCCGGCTTTCGAAAATGAAAACACCACTCGCGTATTGTTAATTCCTCTTATTTATGGTGTCTGTGCGCCCACCTATACATTCCACCTTTAATTTTATATCTCATTCTCTCTCCTTCTCTTTCTCTCCTTCTTTCTTTCTTTCTCTTTCTATCTCACGCTCATACGTGCACAAGATTCGCGTTGTTAGAGTTGAAATACACTCGCCAGTTTATTTTCAGTGCGGTTCACTCCGGCAATAGTGTGGTAATTATCTAGGTTGCCAGAATTTCATGGTGCTATTTAATTGTCGCTAATTAATTGTTTGTCCAGGTGAAATTAAAGCGTCAACTTTTTTTGCTTTCTCCGAGCTCCAATTCGTACCCTTTCAAGTTTTCTCACTTATCTTTATTTAATTCTATTTTTATTTGGCTTCAAACATTCTTTTCCTGTGTGCCATATTTTGAGTATTCCCTTAGACATTCATGACGGTGATTTGGCATCACTTCAAATGAGTTTTTTGCTTATGGAGAGCTTTTGATGTTGAATGATCTGCTTTATATGTATGTACGTTAGAACATTCAGTAAAGTTTGCAACTCATACTTGAATAATCCTGACGTTTATCTTTAAATGGGTGTAAACAGTTTTCTGGGAAGAATTGGAGAGTTATTTGATCATTCCGAAAGATCCAACATGAAGGGCTATTTTTTTCTAGTCGGTTATGCATAAAAACAGGCAAATAGGCGGAATTAAAGAATGTGAATAAAAACTTTTTCTGCAATTTAGGGTTTCTCGCCATTCCCTGGTCAGCTAGGAAGGATGGATAGTGTTGCTTAAGAAAACAACGGCGGCACGATTCCTTGCTCTATCGCTTGGGCCGCTGAATGCAATTCCTGTCATATTACACTTTCTTTTCTTCATCGGCATTTCGGTTTCAGTATATCTTATGTGCTCGGACTCCTAAAGATGTCTGATGACGAGTTGCCTTCCGCTCTTGCCGAGTGATCTTCCGCGTTTTTGATGATTGACATTCTTTATTCATATTGTTCGTGTATTTCGCATTCATAGTTGCGTATTTTTATGCATCACCGACAAAACCTAAATCAATTTCTGTTACAAATAAAGTCGACTGAAACAATGTGTAATCAAGTGAAAATACGATGTTTGCTATAGAACAATTGCGTTTATTTAGACATAAGAAAGGGCGGCAACAGGCGCCCATACTTTTTATTTGCATCCTTTTTTGCGCTGTGCTAGAGTGATTTAGTTCACCAATCTCATTTGGCGCTGTCTGAAATGCAAGAAATGAAAATGCCGCTCACTCCTATTTCCAAGCCACCCTCACAACTACTATTCTTTTGACCTATATCTTGTATGCTACTATTCAAACAATCTCTCGCACCAGTCAGTTGTATATTGTTTTTATTTTATGCATTGATTAACTTTACCAATTGTTCATATTTCTTCTCAATCATTGGTGCTGATTCAGGATGCTGATTGTATGTAGCAAGTGTTGCGCTATTCTATTCGATCTTTTATTAGGCGACACGAAGAGATCGACTCCATTCATAGTTTCAAGAGCCATAATTAACAGTAAGTAGATAAGAAAAAAACAAACAATGGAATTGACTGGGTAGCAAAAAAATTATGATCAGTTTCTTGCAGTATGCGCTTTTGGACTAATGCTTTTCGGGCGCTCTTGACTTTTTCAAAGCCTATTTTATTAAGGACCTGGGCCCAAAAGCGCGGAATCACGGAATTCAATCAAGCAGCAAAAATATGTAGCATACAGATGACAGTAACCACAAATATACATAAATATCTAAATACAACGAATTGTTGCATTCCTTCATTATTTGTTCCCGCGCGTGGCTTACTATTAGTCGGCATACGCACTACCAAACGTACATTTCAAGAATACCTACATACATATGTGTGTATCATGATACAACCAAAGACTCTTTCAAACAACACATCTGACATCACATTAACACGTTTTATATGTGATGTTGCTAAACAAAATTACGGCAAATGTGATGTTGTTACGGCATTTGTATATGAGTCAAATCGAATAAAATTTTCGGCGTGTTATCGCCATTTTGGAATTGTTAACTTTCGCGCGTAATCTCATCTGGTTCTCAACAGGAAAATAAAATGTCACGAATCTACACGAATATACCGACATCTACATCAGATCTGCTCGCCTATCATCTCTATCTTTGGGAGGGCCTCATAATCATGCTCTTCAACGGCATGCTCGTATTCGTTAGCCAGCAAAAGCTGTTCGATAGACGGGGATTCGATCCCTAACCACTTGTTTCGTTATTATATCATTAATGCGACTTGGACTCATTTCTATGTCGCTTGAAACTAGCCTTCGGCACGCTGCGGGCCTTCGTCCGACCAACCCGCTAGTCTCGTAGGGATAAAAGATTGTTCTGGCCGATTCAATTTTCGCCATCCTTGCAAGTAAAAGTATTTCCTTTGATTTTGAACACTTTACGATGTTACATAAAAGCTATGGGAGACCAAATCAGCGTCCACCGAATGAGTCATCTTCATAAAAGATTAACGGTCTCAGCAAATTCACGGGTGTCTGAAAAAAAACCCACATTTTCGTACAGCTACACTGGATATACATATTTTGAGTTTTTACGAAATAGTTCTAGTCAGTAAATAAGTAGCAGCTGCACACTTTTTATTTTATTTTATAACTTCATTCTACGTATGGAAGTGGTTGAAAGCTGTTATTCACGATCGGGGTTCGAACCCTCACCTCTCGTTTAACATAATTCATAGTTAACCAATAGGCCGCAATGACCCAGGTAATTATGAAGAGCGCCCAGCTGCGCTCGCACAAGGAGTTCGTTCTCTATGCTGGCTGCATGCTCTTCGATGTCATCTTTGGCCTCGCTTACTTCTCCGCTGCCGTCACGCGATTCTACCTCTTCTACACAAATACATGTCTGGATGGCTGTGAAATATATTTTCTTACTACTTACTGAATTTTTTTTTTCGAATTTTCCCCAAGGACTCTCACGAATTGATCTGCTTTTGCTCTACAGATTTTCCAGCCGAGACCATGTGGGGATGTATGACGCAGTTTCAAGCCATCGTATTCGCGTACGTTAACAGCGGTTCTGGTTGGTTACTTACAATTAGTATGTAGGCGTCAGTATTTTGCAAAATCCTTGCATACAAATGACATATATCCTGAGAAATATTCATTGAAATCAGATCGAAACAAGAACGAATGAAATTGGACGGTTTGTTTGCTATTGAGTGCTTTTCTTTTATATTTGCAATTATTCAATTTTGTGTGTGTGTTTTTTTCACCGAATTAATTAATTATTATTTAACTAATAAATTAAATTCCAATCTATTCCAGGTATGCTCACGCTGTTCACGACGCTCGATCGCCTTTACGGTGTTTTTCTGCCGATTGCCTACAAGAAGCGGAGTGTCCGCTACGTCCTTTTCCTTTTTGCTGTCGCGTTTTCGTTTCCGCTCGTCTTCTTAGCAGCTTCCTTGATCACGAGCGCGCAGCACAACACTGTTTATGAGGTTGGTACGACAAGGTTTCTTCTTCGCGCAAAAACAATGGATTAAAAATCAATGTTTTTCAAATTATGAAAAAGTAGTGTTCAATAGTGCAGTTCGTAGCGAGTAATTCCATAAAGGAAGAACCGTTCATGCTAAATGAGTAGCGCAAACTTTACTGCTTGGTTGCTGGTATTGAGGACGCACCGGGTGCATCGACTGAGAAAGTGCCCTAAAACCTAACTTGGTTATGGTCTAGGCTGTTAGAAGTTTTTTTAAACACTTTTCAGCATCCAGCAACATGCGAGACCGCTCAGACTCCTCTAGTCTACATCGTCACCAGAGTTGTACGTATCGTGTGCGTGCTGACTTGCGCCGTCATCTATATCCCGATATGGATGAAGATTTCCATATCATGTTTCCCGGGATTTGAACCTCGGTCGTCCGGACGAGAGCTCGGCGCCATTTACCAATAGGCCAACATGTACATTTAGATCATGCGCGCGAGCGCCGCGAACCAAGTGTCCACGAGAAGCACTACGAGGATGGCGCGCACAACTCTGACGATTGTGCTCGTGACGGCCAACACGCTGTTTCTCTACGCAATCCCCGATTGCATCATCCTCCTTAACCCGGAGACGAAGAGCCATTTCTTCTATCTGATGAATCTCAATAAGGCAAGGCTAGGCTATAGCATACGCACATAAACAATATAAGAGTACAATTTTTCTATCACCAAAACATGTATGTATCTTAAAATAACTGCTGCCATAACATATTTTCATTCGGCAGTAATATATGGTGAAATCTGACATTTTAAAGAATTTTCTCTAAATAACTGCTGCCATAACATATTTTCATTCGGCAGTAATATATGGTGAAATCTGACATTTTAAAGAATTTTCTCTATTTGTATCTAATTCAAGAAAGAACGTTGAAAGATGTGAAAACAGCAGTTTTACGTTTATTAGGGCATGCTCAACATCTTCATCTTTCTTGCAACGCAGACTCTATCATTTCATATTTTGTCATGCCCAGAAGAGAAATACCGATAACACGAAAGGTATATTTATTTATTTATTTCTCTATATTAGTTTTACATTTATATATTCATTAACTTATTCCAAGATGTTTTACTACCAATGTAAAGAAAACGAATTCGAAAGCATGTATTAGAAGTGATTTTTCAGAAACAGAAAAATTAATGGATGCATATTTATATTTCTTTTTATATTATTTATTTTTTTAAATTAATTTTTTTCTTATTTTAGATATCGATGTCTGCAGTCGGCTCGTCTACAGTGTCCTTTGCACTAAAGTAGCCTCACAATCAGTAACATCAGTCTATTATTAATTCTGAATTACATATTCCGAATTAATTCCGTGATCAAACCATCTATTCCGATACATCCATGGTGGCCTATCAAACAGCGAATTGTAAGCGTATGAATTTTTTTCAGATTGGATCTCAAAATTGAATGACTTTCTCAATAATGACTTTCTCTTTACGTTTTTAAAATCTTTCTTATGAGGGTACCAAGAGCATCAATCGTTTTTTTCGGCTATTGCTGTCATATCACCAAATGAGAAACCAAATTTGATATATGAAATTAATTTTAGCTATTATGTCTTTCGCTAGTTTTCGTAATCTGTCTTTTGGTTTTTCAATAAAGCGATATAATATGACATCCCTGGCAAAATGGCAGTTACATTTTCAAATATGTAATTCTCCGAATTCATCCCTGTTTTGTGATATATGTATGTAAATGTGTGAAGAATGGCAAATGGAATTGGCAAGAATTCTGTTTATCTTGTAAATTCTTTCTTGCCGGGAGAGAAGCGTTGCCTTGTCTCTCGTCCTCTCTCTTTCCAAGCCTCCTCCCTCTCAGCCCATCTTGTTCCGACTGCTGGTGAACAGTTCCTTCTTGTCCTTTCCCGTGTTCTCCTTTTTGTCCTGACTCCTGCTCTCTTAACTCTCGCTCTGCCCCTCCTCGTCCTCGTTCCTCGTTGTCTCCTTCCGTCTCCCCCTCCTCCGTCTCGTACTGCACCACGTAAATCCGTGGCCGCTCCGGCACGGCCACAGGCGGAGCCAAAACTGGCGCCTGAAATGGTGAGAAATTCTAAATTGTTTTATACTTTAGATTGTAATTTTTGAAGTTAAAAATATCATTTTATACATATTTTATCTCATGGTCATAATTGAAGTTATGATCGCTGTTTGAAATCTTATTCTTGTGCACTTTTTAAAAAGTAATTTATTCTATTTTTAGTTCCATAAACAACTATTGTTTCTATATTCTCTCTTTCTCTCTCCATCTCTCTCCACGAGAGTTCTCTCCTCACCACAACGGGCGGCCGTTCTGGCTGCGGAGGCCGCCGCGGAGATTGCGCGGGCTTCGCCTTCTTCGGAGACGGCTCATTGATCCCCGCAAAGCAGATCTAAGAATAAATAAATAAATAAATAAATTCTAATAAATTATTTATTATTTTTTCATTAAACTACTTATTTTTAATTTTTATATATTAAAAACAATTATTTTGAAGATTTAATATTTTTTGATGATATCTCATCAGTGGTCATGGCACAAATATAATCTGGTAGAGATTGTTGTCTGCAACAGAAGAAAACGAAAGGAAAAAAGAACCTTGATCTTCTTCTTGTGGACACGCTGATGCTCGTTTCCATGGTTCGCCCAGAATTCGGGAGCCTGAAAATTTGCTTGTAACTATTAATATCCATCTGAATGTATCTCTCTAAATCCCACCGCATGCTCTCTTGCCCTTGTGTCTCAGGCAAAATGGCCCTAATTCAAACGTGATTTTTCGGCACCTGTGCAGTGGTGAGATGCGCGGGCGCGGGGCAGCACTCGATCGTGAAGCGATCGATGAGACAGGGCGTCGTGCCCGGAGGGAGGCAGGCGAAGTGGAGGCTCACGGTATTCTGGAAGAAAGAGAAAAAATTTAAAAGGAAATTGGCGGGAAACTACTGAATTTGAAAAAAAGTATTGTACGAATTGCTCGACTTTGACCCACACACTATGAGGGATATTAAAAGTAGTGGATCTAAGCTTGAAAATACGTCTTTTACGCTCGGCTTTTTGGCTCAAGCATGATTATTCTCCACATTCTCGCCCGGAAGAAGGAAGAAGAAAATGGGACGCATTCTGAACGTGCGGGGCGATGTCGTCTTCATCTACAAAGTGAGAGCTTAGTGCTGCCCGTCGTGATTAGCTCCGCCCACCCGTCCTGATAGGCTCCGCAAAACCCGTTCTGATAGGCTCCGCCCACCCGTCCTATTAGGCTTCGCCCAACCGTCCGAACCTTGAACATGAAGGGCTTCCTGCTGTCGTTGCGAACGACGAGAGGACGCTGCTACACGTGGGGGGCGGGCGAGAAAAGGATGTACTCCTCCGGGTCGAAGAGAAGGCCTGGAAGAGGAGAGGGAGGGGGAAGGAGAATGTAGGAGAGAGTAAAATAGAGGAGAGGGAAGGCAGAGATATCTGATAATCGACAAAAATAGAGGGAGAAGGGAGAGAATGATACTGAAGAGGAACGGGAGAAGGAGAAAGCGAGAGAAGAGCTCGCTAGAAATTTGGAGTGAAAGGTGCAAAATACTATTATAATGACGCATATTTTCTTTGTTATGCTTGAAGATTTAACATTATTAATTCCCAATGAAGTTGGTGTATTTTCTAGGAATTAAGGATTTTTAATAAAAAAATAAGATTACTAGAAGTAAATTAAGTGATAAGAAACCAGCGATGAAATGGAGATTGTCCGCGTCGCGCGGAACTCGAGGCTTGTCAGCCATTCTCGGGCAAGAATATAAGTAGAAATGATTGAGACAAGCCGCTTTCTGCCCCCCCCCTTGCAACATCCAAAGTGCATCTTCATTTGTTTTGTCACACTTTTAACAAAGTAAATCCTTTTGTTCTTTTACGGTGCTGACGAAGGAAACCTCTTTCCATTATCCAGCGAATTGCAATATTAGGTTAGTAATTTAATTATGTTGTCCATCTAGAATAAGAGTTAATTATACGGAATCTGCGGACATCGCATTTTAAATTAATTTTCAAAAAAATATTAAAAATTTACGTAAATACTCGATCTTTATCAGTCGTTGTTTCTCCTTCTAGAATTAGTCATAAACGATGTATGAGCATACATATGTACATACCTACATACATATGTAGGACAGTGCAAGATAGATATCATGTTTTAGAAGACGAATACATTCATACAAAACACCCATGCGCTCCCATGGACGAGTGTTTTCGAAGAAAATTAGCAGTACGGAAATAAATGGACAGTACGGGCCGATAAAATATGCCAGATTTAGGAAGATGCGACTAAAAAAAATTCTAATAGATTCAGATAGATACGTTTCCTTTAAATTAGACTCTTACCAGGGGGATGCTTTCCATGTGTGTGTTTGGTGGTGAAGGAAAAATGTAGCAACAGCGTTAAGGAAAACATCTCAGCGAAATAAAGTTGCATTGCGGCAGAAATGCGCCGGGTGACAGTCTTGACTTGGTAATGTAAAAAGATATGAATCATTTTCGTTCTGGTTTCTTAAGTGTGTTGCCTTTCGAGATTAGTGTTGTTGATGATTGTTCCTTTTCTCTCTTCTGTTATCTTAAAGGTTCACTCCGGCGAATGTTTTCACGCCCCTTTAATAATTGGTGTTTGAAAAAGTTTACTCTCACGCGGAATAAAACGGCCCCTCGTACAGTATACGCGAGGGGGCGAAAGTTTTCGGAACACTGTGATTGTGCTGAATGTTTTCGAAAGGGCATCACAATTCATCTATCGTTTTACGTGGTTTTCGTTGTTTATTAGTCATTTGTTTACATGATTTGAATGCTTAATCATAATGCGCTCTACACTTTCTGTGCTTCAGGTTTGAAGCGAGGCGAGAAGTGCAATGAGTGCTTCAAGGTTATCTGCGCGAACCTTGTTCGCCTAGCGCCTTTTGGTGATATCTGCGTTCTTTAGATCAGTTTTTCTTCACTTCGTGTGATCTTTGGCATTCTAATTTTTTAGAATAACTTGAATAATTAAAATGTTCCTTATTTTATGCCATAAAATTATTATTTTAAACTAAAATTTAAAAAAAACAGTAAAGGCTTGTGTGAATCTTTCTAGCCTTCGGCGACTACATTTCGTCTTCACCAGGGCGTCGTCCCACAATCTACAAGCTTGGATACACCGACGAGCTCACGCACGAAGTCGTGGATCTGTCTTCCACGGCAGAGCAGCGACTCAGGCTGTCTCAGCACGGACTGGCAGCAGTAGCTCGTGCTGTACTCGCTGACCACGCCGCACCGATCGCATGTGCATCGGAGGGTATCGGGGGACGTGCCAGAAGTGATCTTCGACGTTCGCTGGCTATCGAGCAGACGGCGTTGCTGCACAGTTCTCTCTAGCTGTTCTTCAGTCGGATCAAACGCAGAGGGATGGATTGTGTCATCCATTGGCTATCCTGTATATAGTTTTATTTTGAAAATGTTACATTTCCAAATGTATGCAACAAGATCAAGGAGAAACACTGCATACAACACTGGCAAAGAGTTATTATCACCAAAGAGACAATCCATCACGTGCATATCATCCCATGCCCTTTTTCTCTGCCACTCTAGGCGAGAGGGATGGCAGCCTTGACCTTCAGCACAAAGAAGCGGAAAATGCACCGTAATCCCGCACGAAAACTGCTTATATTTAACAAACTAGACATTTCTGTGACACGGGACCACTTCCACACTATGTTTCTGACCGAACTTTATCATACAAAAACATAAAACGACAAGTTGTATATTCGCCGGAGAGGTCCTTTAAGTGATAAAAATAAGTTAAGGCCATTTTGTGTTTTACGCAAGTGCAAAAAGAAACGGAAGAAAGGCGAAGAATTGTTAGAGAGAACTGGAGAGGAGGATGTATCAGCCGTGAGTAAATTGGCCATGGTTTGACCCTTCCAGCCCACCTTCTCCTTTTCCGATGGCTCTGTTTGTGCATTTCCCTCGTGCGCGGGCTCATTTTTACCCATCTTCTCTCCCTCTCTCCCTCTCCCCATATCTGACTCTCTCTCACCTTCTTGCAGTATTTCCCATTTTCTCTTTTGAGAAAAAAATTGTAAGAATTCAGAAGCGATTCGAATTGAAGGAAAGTTTGATTTGTTGATGTCTTTATTTTCAGTTTTCAGTTAAGAAGCATCCTTAACAAATACCACGGAAGCAAGGAAGAAAAAAAGTTTGTAGACCTCGTAGGGAATAAGTTCTGAGTACGAAGATAAACAAAAGACACTGTCGAAGATGAGTCAGAAAGGAGGGGAAATCAGAAGGAGACTAAGGCAGAGATTGCATTAGAGGGAGGGTGGGAGAGAGAGAGGGAGAGAGAGAGGGAGAAAGAGGGAGAGAGAGAGGGAGAGAGAGGGAGGGAGAGAGAAAGGAGAGAGAGAGAGGGAGAGAGAGAGAGGGAGAGAGAATCAGACGGAGACTAAGGCAGAGATTGCATAAGAGGGAGGGTGGGAGACACGCGGGAGATCGGCTGCAGATCTGACGGCCATGGCAGCTCGCACTCTTCTCCCTCTCTTCTCTCTCCCTCTCTCTCTCCCTCTCTCTCTCCCTCTCCCCCCTCTCTCTCCCTCTCTCTCTCCCTCTCCCTCTCTTCTCTCTCTCCCTCTCTCTCCCTCTCACTCTCGTTCTCTCGCTCTCTCTCCTTATCGGCTGCAGATCCCATGGCCATGGCAGCTCGCACTCTTCTCTCTCTCCTTCTCCCTCCCTCTCTCCTCCTCTCTCTCCCTCTCTCTCTCTCCCTCTCCCCCCCCCCTCTCTCTCCCTCTCTCTCTCACTCTCCCTCTCTTCTCTCTCTCCCTCTCTCTCCCTCTCTCTCTCGTTCTCTCGCTCTCTCTCCTTATCGGCTGCAGATCCGATGGCCACGGCAGCTCGCACTCTTCTCTCTCTCCCTCTCCCTCCCTCTCTCCTCCTCTCTCCCTCTCTCTCTCTATCTCTCCCTCCCTCTCTCCCCTCTCTCTCCCTCTCTCTCTCCCCATCTCTCTCTCCCTCTCTCTCCCTCTCTCTCTCTCTCCCTCTCTCTCCCTCTCTCTCCCTCTCTCTCTCTCGTTCTCTCGCTCTCTCTCCTTATCGGCTGCAGATCCGATGGCCACGGCAGCTCGCACTCTTCTGCTCCTCGCACTCGCGGCTATCGCAGTCTCCTCTACTTATGTATGCCATTCTTCCTTTCATCAAAGAATGACGAGCACATTTTGCGCATATTTAGAGCTGAAAAGATATCAACGATTCTCGATAAGTTGTCAATCCGACATTATTAGGCGCAAGTCTGATTTCCAAAGCATGACTTCTGCATAGTTTAGATTAATGAATTGTTCTAGATTTACTACTATCCTTCCTACGGTGGCAACAACTCGTGAACCACGTGCGCTCACTCCAACAACACATATAAGCAAGTGTAATCTCTCGCTCCCTCTCTTTCTCTATCTCTTTCTCTCTCTCTCCCGATCTCTTCATCTCAATCTGTCTATTTCTCTCTCTCTCTTTCTGTCTCTCTTCCTCTCTCTCTCTCGCTCTCTTCCTCTCTTTTTATCTCTCTGCCTCTCCCCTCTCTCTCTCTCCCTCTCTCTCTGTCTCTGTCTCTCCTCATGTCCAATTGTTAGCAGATACTACAACACCCCCGCCTCCTACAGCCACGGCTCGGGCTGCTCCACTTGCGGCAACTACAGATACTCCTATCCCTATACCTACTACTACACCTACAGCAGGAAATCGAATGTCTACATGAGGAGAGGGGGCTAGGCTCCTCTCTCCTTCGTTGGCTTCAATTTCTATGCAAATTGCCCGCCTCATCATCAATTAACATTGTTTGTTTTTCACATCTGCTCTGCCAAAAATCATCATTTATATTGATGTTCTAGATATCTCTAGCTTTAAGAAGCAATATTTCTATCATCTTTAATTGTTGTTCGAATAAAAGAATAAATATTTTCATAGAATAAAAATTAAATATTATTAGACGAAAGTAAGATTTCCAGGAGGGGATTTAAACGGAAAAAGAATAAAATCTCAGTGATTGTAAGGTTCATCGCGGCAGAAAAGTACCGGTCTTCTTTTGTATCTAAAAATGTCGAATTATAACCGTCATTTCTGTGTAAGTATTAATAAACCTTTGTTTGCAGACTTTCTTCGCTTGTGCATAGTGATGCTATGCAAAATAGCTAGTTCATTAACCGTCAAAGTACATAGAAGTAAAACATTTGTAGACAAGAAATTCCTGGAATTTTAAAAATTTATTATATCTTTCACTTCTTTTCGTCCTCTTTCAATATTTTTTTTTTAGAAAAAATAGATGAGATTCCGCGCGAATATCAATGGTGTGAATTCGTACATTTTGTTGACACAATGGCGAGAGAGCATGCGATTGGAAGAGACACGAATACAACAGTCAGGAAACTTGGCTGTGAGTGATTTTGAGTGGTTCTGTAGAGCAGGCAGCTTATAAAAGAATCCAAGCCGTGTTCGCTTTTGAATAATATAATACCACCGTTTACTTTTGCAGATGCAGTTAATGAAACATCAATTTTCTATGTATTTGCTATTGTAATTGAATTATTCATGCGTGTAAAGCTTATTATTTTCAACATTCTAATATCACATTTTCTCTTTGAATTAAAATTTTTTGCATCAACAATTTATTATATGCATCTGAAAGAGACTTGCCTTTATGAAATGCATCAGGAAACTGGAGAGTGATTGGAGGAGAGGGAGGAAGAGGAGGGAGAGGGAGAGAAAGTGAACGAAGAGAGAGAGAGAGAGAGAGAGAGAGAGAGAGAGAGAGAAAGACAGAGAGATACATAGAGATCGACGGAGAAATCAAAAAGCACTACGACTTCCGAACGAAGAAGAATAGAATCTCATGGATATGAAGGGTCATCGGAGCATAAAAGCGCCGGGTCACCGTCTTGCCTTGAATCATACACTGTAAAATGTTATTCGTGATTCCTGTGTATTAAGAAAAGATTGGAAAAACTTTCTTCTATTGTGGATAGATGCCAGTGATGCTCTGCAAAATAGCAAGTTGTTCTAGCCTCCAATTTCATAGAACCACAAATTTATTTCATATTAAAAGTAAAATCAAAAGCATGCAAGCATAACAAGCAAATTTGTGAAATGAATGAAGTTCATTTTATTTGTTATATTTTATTATTACTTTCACTTCTTTTCGTCGGCTTTCTTTAAATTTCTTTTAAAAAAAATCAGATTCCGCCGGATTTTGCGTGGACGAAAGAGATACGGTAATGAAAATTATATGAATATTTTTCTTCTTTTCGTATGCTTTTTGTATATCGTCCGCCCTTTAGGTAGCAACATTAATCACTCGTAATAAAAAAAAAAAGATACTTTTTATTAGCGTCCTTTTTTATGCTGTGCTAAGGTGATTTAGTTCGCCAATCTCATTTGGCGCAGTCTTAGATGTCATAAATGGAAATGCCGCTCACTCCATGTTCGAAGCCACCCTCACAACTACTATTCTTTTGACCTCTATCTTGTATGACACTGTTCGAACAATCTCTCGCACCAGTCAGTAGTATAGTGCTTTTATTTTATATATTGATTAACTATCCAATTTATCATATTTCTTCTCATTCATTCAGGATTCTGATTGAATGTATGTAGCAAGTGTTGCGCTATTCTATTCAATCTTTTATCGTTAGGCGACACGATGAGATCGACCCTATTCACAGATTTTAGAGACATAAGTAGATAAGAAAAAGAAAATGTGGAATTGAATGAGAAGGCTTAGTTTCTTGCAGTCTGCGCATTTGGACGCAATTCTTTTGTATGGGCGTTTTTTTTTTGCTTTTTCAACGTCCATTTTCTTATGGATCATGCTCCGGAATACTGGGGGTTTATTAGGGGGGAAATCAATCAGCAAAAAGTATGTACAATATGTCCAGTTAACAATCTCTCTACTTATGAATATCTCAATACAACAAATTTTTGCATTCCTTCATTATTTGTTCCCGCGTGCGGCTTGCTATTTTTCAGCATACATACTACTATCAAACGTACATTTCATGAATATCTATTGTTATGCAACCAAAGACCCTTTCGCACCACAAATCTGACATCATATTAACACATTTTCGATGTGATGTTGCAAAACAAAATCACGGCACATGTGATGTTGTTACGGCATTTACGCCAATGACATATGAGGCAAATGGAATAAAATCGTAAAGTTTCCTCGTTTTGTCGCCATTTTGGAATGGTTAACTTTCGCGCGCAATTTCATCGGGCTCTCAACAGGAAAATAAAATGTCACGCATCTACACGAATATACCGACATCTACAGCAGATCTGCTCTCGTATCATCTCTATCTCTATCATGCTGTTCAACGGCATGCTCGTATTGGTGAGCAAGCAAAACCTATTATGAATAATGGGAAAACCTGACGATTTGCTTCCTTATTACATCTCTAATGCAACTTTGACCCATTTTTATGTTGCTTCTTAATATTGAAACTAGCATGCCCTAGGCACGCAACGGCCGGCCAGCTCTCTGCCTCTGTCTCTCTCACTCTCCCCCTCTCATTATGTCTGTCTCTCTATCTCTCTTTCTCTCCTTGACACTCTCCCTCTCTCCTTGTTACCCACTCTCTCCCTCTCTCTCTCTCTCTCTCTCTCTCTCTCTCTTACAAACATATGAATGTACATCGTTTATCACCAACTCTACAAGGGCTACCGATAAAGAAAAACAAATTCTATGTATATACTACGTTTAAAGGAGGTCCGAGGCGAACAAATAGTGTCTTGTTTTTTTCGCCTTATTTGGTCGGGTTGTGCTAGAAACTTCGATTGCAAGTGTCCCGAAGTCACAAAAACCTTCATGCCCTGAGGAAATTAACACTTTGAATTCTCAGGTATTTTCTTTTCCCGCCATTTTCAAAAAGAGGTTGCCGCAATGGCGCTGTGGCCGCTGGAGCCCACCGAGTTATGCCCATGAATTGCATACATACGGTGCGCGCAACCAACATTGTCCGGGTTTTTCTTAACACGTAGGCTCACCTGGCAGTGGTGCAAACCACCAGTTTCTGAGGAGAGAGGCAAGGGGCAGTAGCACCATTTCTGTTGATTCTTTACTCCGTTCTTTTTATCATTCCGTCCAAATCCGTCAGGGACTTCGTGGTAGGAGTTTTTCGCTTAAGGCCTCCTTTAATGGGTGAGGAAGGCGGCGAGAGAGAAGGAGAAAGCAAAGATTGTTTGACACGAATTACAAATGACGAACGCAGTTGGGTCAAATCTCAGCGATATTAAGTTTCATCGCTGCAGAAAATCGTCGCTCTTTCCTTGACTCGTACACTATCGGATCTTAATCGACCTTCCTGGGTATTAAAAAATGTTAAATTTTGTTTGCACTTATTCTCCTCTTGTGAATAGATGCCAGCGATGCTTTCCAAATCAAGTTCTTTTACGCCCAAATTTCATAGAAAAAAACATTTATAGTGAAAATTTTTGTGCCTTTTAAAAGTGCTGAGATGTATATGTTTATCTTCGTCGGTAACTCTTGCAGAATTGGTGTGAAACAATATTCAAACACCCACATGTATGTAGGACAGTGCATAATAAGGCTGCTATTACTTTTTAGAGGACAAATAGCCACATTTAACCTTTTCCGTCTAAAACTCATATGCCTGGCATCTGTGAATGTGCGTAGTTCTGGAAACAAGAAGCAAAAGAAATAAGGATAATCAATTTAATTTCAAAATTTGCTTGTGTTATGGGCAAACCTCCATTTTGATATGGATAATGTTCCTTTTTTAATATCACATTGTCCTTATAGGTACATGGAACAAAACGGTAATCTGTTTTAAAACTACATCATTTTCTTCTTCGTCGTTGACCCTTGTAGATCTTACCTCTCCATCAACAACTCTCATCTGGCTTGGTTGTGAGTGATGTTGAGTGGATCTGTAGAGCTGGCTGCATATAAATATGTATATCCAAGTAACTTAAATATTTCCGCCTTTGAATATCATGCAACCGTTCACTTTTTCAAGCGCAATTAAAGAGCACATATTTTCTTTGGTTTTTTGTTGTAGTGATTGAATGATTGACGCGAGTAAAGCTGATAATTTTCAACATTCAAAACTCACTTTTTTTATAATTTTTATTTTATTTATTTATTTGGATCAATTGTTTCGGATACGTTAGTACTCAACTGAGACACGATTATGTATGAGACGCTCCAAACAGACTGACAATGAGGGTATTTAGAGGTAGTTAGCAGCAGGAATGTCAACGATGAAGAGAGGAAGCGGAAGAGAGAGAAAGAGAGTGTCTCACAGCGAATGTGTATCAAATCTCAGTAGTTTGAAGGTTCATGGCGGTAGGAAAGCACCAGGTCATCGTCTTGCCTTGGATCTTAAACTGTCGAATGTTAATCGTCATTCCTCTGGATTAAAGGAGGCGAAAACTCAATTTTTTCTCTATAAAGATGATTCCGAATATGTGTCCGGATTGGGATTGCGAATGCATCAGCAAAGACATAACGATCAAAAGTAGAAGTTAAAGGAGTAATTTTCATTTGAAATGTGTTGCCTGTTCTTCAGGGGAAATATTAGTGTGTCGACATTTGTCGCCAAATAGATATGGCCTAAAAAATTTCTTGCAAGCACAAGTTTACCAGCGACCGTGAAATATCTCGACATATTCACGATTCGAGTACCGGACGCATACCGCCAATTTAAAATTTTGGAGATGCAGATCTAGCTGATCATTTCATGTTTAAATAGAATTATATTTTTATTGTTACTGCGGCATTAATTTTTTTTACATATATGTCTGAAATTCGTATCCGAACATTGAATAAAAATTTCATTGCCAGATGTGGGAACTCCAGCCTACAAGAGAGGAAACTAGCAATGCCCGAGCAAATGTGGAAGAGTGGGAACGGCGGAAGAAGGCCAACACGTTCCGCGACTCTGTCGACATGAAAAATGCAGCGGAATGCTCATGCGGATGCTGCCCTGCGCGAGCGGATGAGGACGAACACGACTATTGCTGCAAGGCACTGTGGGAGCAGGCACTGAAGAAGCTCGGAAGCCGCCTTCGTGATGGGCTCGACAACAAAATGCCTGACCTACAGTCATCAGGATGTGTCACTAAGTGCTCCGACTTCGAGGTCATGATACTCAACGATGTGGTATGTATATATCATTCGATATTAGATAAAAATAATATCACACCTAATAAAAATGCACAAATTTTGAAGAAATAGTTTAAAATAAAAACTGCCATCGCCTCTGCCGACATGAGCAAGTTCAATGGATGCTCGCAGGAGGCAGAGGAAGCGAAGTTAGCCTAATTTACTATTCGTTTAAAAATAATCAAATACTCAGAAAAGATTATTTTCTTCAGAAGGTGCCGCTTCGGAGCCTATAGACTTTTTGTCGCCCGCAATGTTGGGCCACTTGGAAGGCACATCCGTGTCCGTTTGCCAGCGTGCGCTGTTCAAGCCATCCGAACGAAGTGGTAGAGTGCAGCATATAAAGGATTCGTTGAGGGCGAGATTGTTCCATCTGATGAAGAATGATATTGTGATTTATAATGTTGATAAAGAATAAACATGGATTATGTTTGTGCTGCGACAGTGACCGGAGTTGGCGAAAAGGTGAGTAAGAATTTTCTACATATTACTTTAGTAATCTAATTTAATAAAAAAAAGATAATACATTTAGTCAGCTCATCACTTTACACGACAATTGGGTCTAAATCCACCTTCTGCTGTCTCATACCACAATATCGTAAACAGCTATGTTGCCCCCGCAATAGAGAGAAGGTGCCAGGAAGACAGAACAGACACGAAGGAGCGAATGCTCAAATATCTTCAGCAGGTTACATTTTCTCTTTTACCGCAGTAAAAACTAGAAATTCAGGGTGGTACGGTACATCTAGCTGGTGACGGCGCTTTTGACAGCAGGGGATACTGTGCACAGTGGTGCAGATACGTGCTCACGTGTGCGACCACGGGTTTAATCCTTGCTATCAACATGGTACACAAAAGCGAGACAGGCAAGTGAATGTTCTTTTAAGAAAGTGGTTTTTTTTACTAAAAGTAACCAAGGTTCGTCTGGGATTATGGAAGAACTCGGATTGAAGAGAGCTCTACGGGAGGTGCATGACCGGCTAGGAAATGGCATCATAATCTCCTCGCTTACGACGGACAGGCACTCCGCCATCATCAAGTTCATGAGAAATGAATGGCCTCAGATCGACCACTTCTTTGATCCATGGCATTTTTTTCGTAACCTCCTACTGTCTCTCATTGGGGTTCGATTTACACTGAGTGTCTTGTAAATTCCTCTGTCAACGATGAAGAATGTAAAGGAGATCGACAGACAGGCAGTGAGGAGAAAGAAAGTCAAAGAAGGGAGAGAGATGGCAAGCGTTGTAAGAATAAGCAACAGATGCAGGAATGAGACCGCAAAAGTGTCAAAATTCAACTATATGAAGGCTCATTTCTTAAGAAAAGCACCGGATTACACTCTCTCATTGAATTTCACACAATCGAATCTTATTCTTAATAATAATTCCTGTGCTAAGAAAAGTTTTTGTATGCCGATTTTCATCTCTTGTGAATAGATGAGTACGAGGTTCTACGATAAAAAGAAGCTTCCTTTACTCACCAAGTTCATAGGATTAAATTTTAAAATAATAAAAAAATTCCAGCTATGGAAAACCAGCAAATTCGTGAATGAAATTTATTCGAGCTTACATAAAGATGATAGTTTGCAACATTCAAATCTCACATTTTTCTTGGAATTAAATATTAATATTTTTACATGTAATTAAATATTACATCAATAATCTCAGATGGCACCAGATAGAGAGACACTCACTTATGAGATGCACGAGAGATCTGGAGAGTAGTTGGAAGAGGCGTTGTGAGGAGAAGCGTAGTCAATAACGAAGAGAACGAGAGGAGGGAAGTCAGCGATGAAGAGAAAGAGAGAGAGAGCGAGAGAGAGAGAGAGCGAGAGAGAGAGAGAGCGAGAGAGAGAGAGAGATAGGGGAGAAAGCAAGCATTATATCGAGGAGGAAGACACAGACTGATCAGCAAAAAAGAATCAAATTTCAGAGATGTGAAGGTTCATTACGGCAGAAAGCACCTGGTCAATGCATTAAATACTATTCGTTGGAGTAGGCATAACTAGTAGCAGTTAGAGTAGGCATAACTAGTAGCAGGAAACTCAACCATGAGGAGAGGGTGAGAGAGAAAGTAGAGAGAGAGTGCGGACACAAAAGGTAGAGAGAGACAGAGACAGAGAGAGAGAGAGAGAAGGAGAGAAATCATGCATCATTTCGATTATATGGAACAATAATCCCACACACTAGCACAAGCGGTTCAATTCTTAAGGATATGAATGTTAATCGCGGCAGAAAAGCACCGGGTCACCGCCTCGAATTGAAACTTAACCTGTCGAATCTTAATCGTCATTCCTGTGCATTAAGAAAAGAAAAGAAAGTTTGCTTGCAGACTTTTTTGCCCATTTATGCTTACTGATGCTCTGCAAAAATAGCAAGTTCTTTTACATATAAAGTTCGCAGAAGGGAAAACGTTTATAGTTAAAAGAAAGTCCACTATAAATGTTTTTCTTCAACGAAATTGGAGAGAAAAAGATCTTGATTTGGAAAGCATCGCTGGCATCGTTGCACAAGAGAAAAATGTGTATAAACAACTATTCTTTTTTTAATACCTTGGAATGACGGTTAATAAAAGACAGTGTACGATTCAAGGAAAGAACGGCGCTTTGCTGTCGCGATGAACCTTAATATCGCTGAGATTTGATCCTCTTGCGTTCGTTTCGTAAAACACAGTTGAAATAGTCTCTTCTTTCTCCTTTTCTCTCGCCGCCTTCCTCCCCTTTCTGGTGCGTGTCTGATTCAAATAAATTTTTTTAAGGTTCAAGTGTCGTCCGACGCGTGGAATTTCTAGGGAACAAAATTTAATTTTTCTTGTCTTTTTGTTTTGCATCGGTCGGAAGGGGCGGATCTATGATTTCCCAGAGATCCGGCTCTTCGTAATGAACGACACCCTTCTTTTTTGACTTCACCCCCACACACATTTATTAGATTGCAGAAGGAACGTCAGCGATGAAGAGAGAGAGAGAGAGAGAGAGAGAGAGAGAGAGAGTGACAATAATGGAGGGATAGAGAGAGAAGCAAGGATTATATATTAAGGACCAAAACAAACGAGAATACATCAGCGCCTAACGATAAGCTGAGATACATACATATATAAAGATTCATCGCGGCAGAAAAGCACCGGGTCACACACAGTCTTGCCAACAATCTTGCACTGGTCGAAAAATACTCATTGGTATGTAAACAAAAAATTGTGAAACTTTCACTTCTTTTCGTACGCTTTCTTTTATTATTCTTTTATTAATTTTTAGCTTGACTGATTTTCGAACGATCAGAAACATAGTTTTAAAATATTTTTTTTGATCACAAAAGATAATGCCAAACATTTCAACTGCGCGAAATCGAGTGTTTGAATGGCGTACTGTTGATGTTTCGCATCGCGAGTCAGGACAATCTCTCCATCCACCTGCAATTGTTATAAAGAAGTGCTATATTTCCATATTCCTGACGACTCTCTCGGCTTTTTTCAATACTTTCGGAAACAAAGAAAACCCTTTATGATATGCACCAGACAGCCGAAGGGTATTTGGACGTGGCGTAGTTCGCAGGAGGAACGTCAACGATGGGGGAGAGAGAGAGAAGGAGAGAGAGTATTATATATGTAGATGAGAAGGAGGGCGATAATCATCGAAGCGTTAAATCACAGCGTGAAGGTTCATCGCGGCAGAAAAACTTTGTCCCCGTCTTGCCATATATGTAATCTTAAACGTCATTCCTGTGCACTAAGAAAAGAAAAGTTTGTTTGGAAACGTTTTTCTCTTCTGTAAAGATGAGAACGAGGATTAGCGAAAAATTATTAATTTAGAAATAATTTTTTAGTGAGAAAAATTATTATTTGTCATTGAAATTAATTTTGATTGGAATGTATTTCTCTTCTCTTTGTTTGCTTTCATTTATTGTTGTGTTTAAAAAATGAATAGTATTCAGCCGGATTTCATGCATAAATGTATGTACATGTTCATATCTGGTGAGACAGCAAGACAGTAGTTTGAGGAGGCGCAGTTACACAACAGGAGGACAACCGTTGAAGAGAGAGAGAGCGAGAGAGAGAGAGAGAAAGAAATAGAGAGTGAGAGTGAGAGTGACAGGAAGAGAAGGAGAGAGTGAGAGATTTTACTTATTTATTTATTCATACATCAAGTTTAATGATGTGACGACATTTTACAGTGACGTTTCAGTTTGAAAAGACTGCCTAGTGAGGTAAAGTAAAAATAATGTGACAATAATAATAATAATAATAATAATAATAATAGAAGGGGGAAGGAGGGTTAAGGGATGCTGATCCTCCGAGTCTCCTGGTATGCGACCGAATTGAGCGGGGTGAGCGACTTCCCGAGTGGTGGGCCAGGCCCCTACAGCACTTGAGGAGTGTGCTGAGGCCGACATACCAAGAGGACGCAGAGGGCAGTAGTGAAGACTGAGAGGGAGTTTAAGGGAGAAGTAGAAGTAGAACATTTGCTTCTTAGATGAAAAATACTCTACGCGTTGGATAAATGAATATAATTAGAGGCAAGAATCATCAATACCAAGGATGTCTAAAAGAGGCAGAGAGGCTAGGTGTCTTTTGAATACTTCTAGGCTTTGACATTGTGTTACTGAACAAGGCAAAGACTTATACCAGCTTTGAATGCGACAGGCAAAACTATTTCTTCGAGCAGTCAACTTCCAACGAGGAATATGAAAATTATAAGCCGATAAGCGGCCATTGCAAGCTTTGAATACGACAAGTTGACTAGACTTAATATCAACCAATTGATGCAAAATCTTGAAAAAGAATATAATATCAACACGAATTCTTCGAAGTAAAAGAGACGGCATGGCAAAATAAGCAAGACGTGAAGAGTATGGAGGGAGATCAGAGAAAGATAAAGAGGAAGAACATAATGCACATCTGACATAGAGTAAACGAGAGAAAACATGCTGTACATCTTCTAGTTTCTTGATATGCATCTTCTTATAAGGAGACCAAACTATTGAACAGAATTCGAGAATTGGAAGAACATAAGCAGAATAACACTTGATATAAATTGATGATGATCTGGACTTGAGAATTCTAAAAAGTGCATAAACTAAAGCTAATGCTCGGCGGCAGACAGAATCAATATGTGCTGAATAGGATAAATCACTATCAATTAAAACGCAGAGATCTCTAACTGGAAGATGAGAGATTTCAAAATTGGAGTGAGAAGAGAGTGGGTAAGTGAGCCTGGGATTTAATTTGCCTATATGGACTATGCTGCACTTTTGGTGAGCGATATTTAACTGCATGTTTTCGCAGTAGTTAGAAAGCAACACAGAGGATTGAGAAAGCTGAGAGTGGGAGGGTCCAAGTGATTTTGGATCAAAAGAAGTGTAGAGTTTTAAGTCGTCTGCAAAAAGAGAACAGGTAACCAAGGGGAGAGAGGAAAAAAGTTGAGGGAGATCTTAAATGAACCAAATAAAGAGGAGAGGTGATAAGACGCACCCTTGTGGTACTCCACTGGAGACCACTCTAGAATCGGGCAGAGAGTAGTTTACTCGTACATTGAAGGACCTGTTGGAGAGAAAAGAGGAAAACCACGATAAAAGACTACCACCGATCCCGAGCACGGACAGTTTATAGATTAGTTTCTCGTGCGATACAACATCCAAAGCTTTTGCAAAGTCAACATACAGAATATCAGTGCACTTTTCTTTATCAAGTGCAGAGATCCAGTCATTGGACGCCGTAAGCAAGTTAGTCTCGACTGAGCGTCGGGCACAAAAACCATGCTGCTCTGGGGGAACAAAGCCATGCAAATTTGACCACCAGATTAGTTTGGGACGAATGCACCTCTCGAGAACTTTAATTGGCGCAGGAGACAGAGATATTGGACGGAAGTGAGAGACAGATGATGGCATGCTTATTTTGTTAAGGGCAATAACAGTAGTTTGTTTCCAGAGTGTCGGAACTTGCCCAAGAGACAGCGAAATATTGAAAAGGTAGGACAGCGGCTCAGCTAGAACAGAGGCACATTCGCGGTAAACAATCTGGGGAATATTCTCAGAATTGAGGGAGACAGAAGGTTTGAGGCGCCTTAGATGTTTTAAAACAGTTTGTGGCATAACAATGATATCGCAAAGTGAATAGGAAAAAGGAGTAGAGCTTGAATAATCCGGCAATTTACCATTATCCTTAACAAATACAGAGGAAAAATATTCTGCAAGAGCATTAGCTTTAGCAGTATCACCAATACATTGCGCGCCTGATAGATCAACAAGAGCACCAATGGTGGGAAGATGTTTTAGTCTGGCGCCAACATATGCAAAGAGAGATTTGCTAGATTTCATTATTCTAGATTCGCGGTTACGATTAAACTTATTAATTTCAATGGAGATTTTCTTGTAAATACGACGATATTCACTTCTAACAGGCATACAGTTTAATTTAGAGTAGAGAGCAGCTTTGTGAGAGAGAAGAGATTTAATGTGCGGAGGATAGGAATCATAAGGCAATCGACTAGAACGCAGAGGAGTGTTTTTATACAAATATGCAGAGAGAAGGGCTAGGAAACGCTCATGTAAGTCATCAATTGATTCAAAGATATCAAATGCAGCTATCCAAGAAACAGATGATAGTGCCGCGCAAAGACTAGCATAATCGGTTTTTCGAAAATCATACATAGGTTCGGATAACACAGGTTGATATTCTAGAGAGAGAAGAAAATTAACGGACGCATGATCGGAGGAAGCGAACGGGGCCGAGACGGTACAAGAAGAGATACAACCAGGTGGAGCGAAAACAACATCTAGTATCTTATCACCACGAGTAGGAGAGGAAACATACTGTATAAAATTCAAATCAGCTGAGAAGTCTAAAAGCAACTTAGATTGTGCGTTTGCGGCGTAAGAAGAACACCAGTCTACATGTAAATTTAAATCTCGTAATAGTACAGAAGCATATGGAATAGAGAGAAGAGTATCCAGACAATTAAAGAACGTGTTATTTTGGGCAGAAGAGGTAGAGGGGGGTCGATATGCAACGACAATACGAGTTCGAGAAACGCTAACCGGGGAGCTGATATCAATCGCTAAAACATCACAGTTCGATTTCACAGATAATTTGACAGTGACGGCATCGATAAAGTGCGAGCATAGTATAAGCACTCCATCACCTCGCTTGGCTAGCCTATCTGCACGAAATAAGGTGTAAGGAAGGTCAGCAACAATTTCAGAGTCAAGAATATTCGAATTTAACCCTGTTTCACAAATTGCAACAATCTGAGGCTTATGGCTAGCGAGAAACGTATGCAAATGATGTAACTTTTTGACAAGCGAGCGTGCATTAAAGAGGAATACAGAGATATTTCTGGCGCCTAGGCAGTGGCGTTTCCCTGACTGGATGGAGCGGCTTGAGGCGTGGGCAAGCCGAGAGCAGTGGCTGGTGCAGCTGAGGGGTCAAGATTGGCCGGCGGAATGGTCATCCGTTGGCGGCCGGGGACCTCCCCCTTGACCCAAAGCTCGTCACGGTAGATGCACCACTGCTGCTGCGGCTCCGTGCGGCGGAGAACAGCGAGAAACTTGCGCATCTCGCCGTGCCGCACGCGCTCTTCCAGTGTCATGCTCTTTCTGATGAAAACCCCCTTCCACTGTTCGCTCTCCCTCAGTGCTCGGGCTGCCTTGAGGCATCTCAGTTGATGGCCTCTTGTTGGGAGAACACACTTGAGCAGGCGGGGTGTTTTGTCATCGCGCTTTCCCATCCGAAAAACGGAGGTGGGACGGCACTCAACACCCAGAGTCTCAAGCAGCTCTCCTATTCGCACCTCATCATCGGCCACCTTGGCCTGGTGCGAAATAGCAGCCGACTCGTCCAGACCGGCCACCACAATCGATCTAGCACGAGCAAGGGGGTCATCGCCAGTTTCAGGGGAGAGAGCAGAGGACACACCAGGGATAGCATTTCCAACAGCGCCAGAGGGAAGAGACAGGCGCGGTCATTTGGGAGTAGAGGGTGGGGAAGATGAGAGCTTGGAGATGTGCTCCAGTGTGGTTGCGAGCAGGGTCAGCATCTTGGAGAGGATGCTCCATGTTGCATCCGGAACACCCTCAGGCTTGTCACCCGTGGCCAGACTCACCGAGTCAATGACCAACTTGCCCAGATCGGACGACGGGGAGAAGCTGAGAGGAACCGTCTGCTTACGCGCGAGAAAAGTTTGGCAACGCGAGAAAAGTTTGGCAACGCGAGAAAAGTTTGGCAACGCGAGAAAAGTTTGGCAACGCGAGAAAAGATGCGGTGAGAAAGTGGGATAAATCAAGCATGCAGCTTACTGCCACGAAGGAACGAAAAGGAATCAAATCTTAAAGATATGAAGGTTCATCGCGATAGAAAAGCACCGGGTCAATGTCTAGAAAATTACACTATTGAATCTAAATCGTCTTTCCTCTCCTCTGTATTAACAAAGTTTGTTTGCAGACGTTCTTCTCTTGTACATATAGATGCCAGTGGTGCTCTGCAAAATGATCAAGTTCCTTTACGCTCCAATTTCATATACATATGTACTTAGTAAACTATTTTATGGGGAGGAATCCCTGGCATGTAAAAAATGTGCAAAAATTCATTATCCTTATGATGTGCTTCTTTCATTTTCGTCCGTTTTCTTTTATTCTTTTTTTAAAATGGAACAAATATGATTCTGATGGATTTCATGTAGACGAAAACGTTTACGTTAATGTAAACTATGTATAATGGTGTTTCCTAAATATGGACCTTCAATTCAGAGATACCCCAACTCTCCGTCTAAAACTCTCAATGTAATATTTGTAGAATTAATGAGTAACCGGTGCAAGATATAGACTGCTATTATGCTATTATTTTTTGAGGACAAACTGCCTCAAAACTCTGTTGCCATCCGATTGATTAGTGTTTCCAAATCTTGGGACTACAATTCGGAAGATATCTTACCGCTCCGGCTTATACTCCCAATAGGTTCTTTCTGTTCACTCTATGCTGACGATGCCAAAGTATTTACAATTGCAGACACGGTTCTCCTTCAGCGCGCTCTCGACTGCGTGGCCGACTGGTCAACGCGCTGGGGACTTCGGATCAATCTGAAGAAGACCATGTTCATGCCTGTCGGCCCAGCCCATCCCCCATTCCAGCCTTCTCTCCACTCCTTCCCGGTTCCAACCACTCATTATTATCGTGATCTGGGAGTTCATATATGTAGTGACCTCTCATTTGATAGTCATATTGACTCCATTTGTAAAAAGGCTACACGAGTATCATTTCATATTTTGCGAAATTTTCGGTCACGTAATATCAAATTTCTAACTCGTCTGTATGTAATCTATGTTCGACCCCTGCTCGAGTTTTGCATGGAAGTATGGTCCCCCCACCATTTATATCTTATTAAGCAGATCGAGAATGTTCAAAGGCGCTTTACTAGACTTGCATTTGCTAGATGCGGACTATCTCTCTCTTATTCTGAACGCCTCGATTACGTGCAACTAGAACCATTATCAGTTCGCCGGCAGATCAATGATCTTCTTGTCGCCCTTAAGATTTTTAAGGGAATTTATGGTATTAAGGCCGATCAAATCTTTTGTTTTCCTCGCTCAAATATCACACGTGGGCATCGCTTTAAATTGTGTAAATTTAACTTCCGTAGTAGTACTTATATGAACTTTTTCTCGAACCGAATAGTTGACAAATGGAATCAGCTTCCCGATGATTTATTTTCCCTTGCCCTGCCCAGCGCCCGTGCCCACATTAGGAGATGTGTATTATCTCTAAATCTATAGTTCTACTTTATTTTTACATTTGTTGCTTTCATTTATGTTTTCTGTCTCTGTTTTCTCTAATGTGCCTTAAGCACGAATTGGCCACCCCGTTGTGTGCCTCTTATTTATCTGATTGAGTTATTTATACCTCTCTCATTCATACGTTGCCCTATTACTCTTAATATGCAAGCCAGATAAACAATATAAAAAAAAAATACTCTCATCTGTTCCTGGCATCCGATAGTGAGTGGTTCTGTAGCAGGTTGAATATTTATTCCAAGCCATATTCACCTTTGAATATCAACCCATTTATTATTTGTTCTTTCCAATTAAAGAGTCATAAAATTTCCTGTGTATTTTCAGAAGAGCAAAGCAATATTTAAGCAATATTTACTAACGAACAAGCACCAATTCTAGCACCAATATTAAGCTTCGTCGCTATTGAAATGCACCAGGTCAATGTCTTGGAATCTTTCATCTAGAATCTTAATTACAATTCCTGTGTCTTAATAAAAATTTGTCTGCGGACGTTCTTCGTTGTGCATTTTCATGCTCTCCAAATTAGAACGTTCTTTTATTCTTCAAGTCCACAGAACGAAACAATTTATAGTAAACAGAACAAATTCCCGGTAAGGGAAAAAATTTTTGAAATTAAATTAATTTTGCTTATTATGTATTCACCTTTGAATATCAAGCCACCGTTTACTTGCTTGCAAGTGCAGTTAAAGAGATATAAATTTCTTGTGTATTAAATTTATCTAAATTTGTTAGTATTTGAATTAATTGATACAGTAGCCACGGTGGTAATATGTAAATCTTTTAAATTTTTGATCCTAGATTTGGCAACCTTATCTGAATTTTTGAAATAATTTAGTATCCTGTATTAAAATTGAAATTCTACTCGGTCTTTGTACTCGTATCTGACAGCTGGAGGGAAGTTGGAGGAGGCGTAATAAGCAGCAGGAAACTCAACGATGAAAAGAGGGTGAGAGAGAGAGAGAAGGGAGAGAGAGAAGGGAAAAAGAGAAGGAGGAGAAAGCATGCATCATTTCGATAATATGAAAGGCGACAATACAGAATAACGAAGATGCTTCAACTTTCAACGATATTAATGTTCATCGCGGCAGAAGAGCAATGGGTCAATTTCTTGAATCAATTTCTTGAATCAGTGTCGAAACTTAAAAAATTACGGAGTTAGAAGTTTGCGAAATAGTTAGTTCTTGTACTCTCCAAGTTCAAAGAGTAAAAAAATGTATGGTGAAATGATCCCAGGCATGTAAATAAAACCAAATTTTGAAAAATAAATTAATTTCACTTATTATGTCTATCACTTCCTCTCATTTATTGTTTGTTTCAAACAAGAATAAATATGATTTCGCGCAGATTTCATTATATTTGCACACTTTTAACAAACCACACCCCTTTGACCTTTAAAAGTGGTGTTGTGCATATGTATTTTTTCTTCGCCGGCACCTCGTGTAGAATTGGTGAGAAACTATGAACATACATATGTATGTACATATGTAAGACAGGGCAAGATAAAGCTTCTATCATTCTGTAGTGGACAAATAGCCACAACTTCTCATGTCCTCACATATATTCTTCTGTCCAAAACATGGACCTTTATTCCAGAAGACATCTTACCTCTCCATCCAAACTCTCTTCTGGCTTTGTATTAGTGATTCTGTAGAGAAGTTTGCACGAATATGCGGAAAAGCATCGCCTCATCGTCTTGCTTTGAATCGAATCTGAAGGTTCACTTCTGTGCATTACTAAAGGTTTTTCACACATTCTTCTCTTGTGCATAAATGGGGCAACGATGCTCTCCAAACATGGGCAAAAGAGATATAGCGATTTTTACGGTAATGAAATTTTTTTTCTTCATTTCGTACGGGGTTTTTAATGTCGTCCGCCCTGTTGCCTTTCTAAACAGTAACATTAATCACTCATGGAAGGGAAGAGAGACAGCAAAAAGGACGAGAACACAGAGGACACTCCGCTTCTTGTAGTCAGTCTGCAGAAAGACACCGTTGTGAACACATCCGGGCGATGATCAATGAGTGAAAAAGATAAAAGTATATTTACAAGGCGTGAAATACAGTACTACATGTTTTTCCGGTTGTAACATTTCACTTATATCACATGTGGCGTAAGAGATTAATTGTTTTTGAATATAGACAGGATTGATCTATCCACAAAAGAGCAACGCTTTTAAAATCCTCACCTTAATGAAGACTCATCCCGGCATAAAAGCACGTGGTCTTAAATTTTACATTGTCGAATCTTAATCGTCCTTCACGGGTATTAAGAACAGTTGTTTTCAGACTTTCTACACTTGATCTTAATTTTTAACGCAGTTTTGAAAAAATGGAACTTATTTTACTCAAAAAGTTCATAGAGTAAGAAAATTATTGTGAACAATCCCAGGTATGTACATAAATAAAATTAGCAAATTTTGGAAAGAAATTAATTTTACTTATTATATCTTTCGCTTCTTTTTGTCCGATTCCGCGCTTGTGAAAGAGATAAGGCGATTTTTAAGCTAATATAACTTACCTCTGCCAGAGTTGATACATCGTAATCGATGAAGACAAATAAATGAATAAATATTAATAATATTGCTGCTTTTTTGTCAATCCAACGTCCCGCATATGCCGAGTTTGTCATCAATTTATCTTCTTTTTCTCCTTTTTTAAAGTGGCTTTCACCTCGATGAATTTGCAGGTAGCAAAATTTTATTTTTCATATCTCTTTTAGCTTTGCGTCGGCGCAAGCAGCAGACTCATGAGATCCGTGAGATCCGGCTTTTTTCTCTCAATAATTTCGGATGGGCACCTGACAGAGAAACGCCTTTATGAGATAAACCAGACAGCTGGGAACGCAATGATGGAGAGAGAGAGGGAGAGAGAGGGAATAGAGACAGGACGAGAGTGAGAGTGAGAGAGGGAGAAAGTATGGTAAAATCCACGCGTAGGACTATGCAACGAAAGATGATGAAAAGTTCTCCCAGATATGCAAAAAAATGAAATGAAATTCATTATCTTTATTATATCTTTCAACTTCTTTTTGTCTGTATTATTTTATTTTTAAACAATAATAAATGAGATTCCTAAGGATTTCACGCCACGGAGGAGATAAGGCGATGTTTGGTGTTATATACATAAATGATTTAAATAATATTTCTGCTTTGTTTTCAACGCAATGCTTTAAAGTAGCCAAAAAGTCTTCCCTGAATTCGAACATTTTTTAAGAGAGAGGGGAGAGTGAGAGGGGGAGAGGCTGCGAGAGAGTCGGAAAAAGGAAAAATAATATATAGGATGAGCTAATCTGACGGAATCAACAAAAATAAATCCAAATCTCAGTAATAAGTATATTCATCGCGGCAGAAAAGCACCGGGCTAGGATTGTCTTATGTTGAATCTATTTGCTGAAACCTCCCTAGTAGCAACTCTGCTTTATTCTAGACTTTTATTTGAATCAGCACTGTTTTTAATGATGATCCTGGATCTGAACAGTACAAGAGTGGGAAGAGGCCTGCTCCCCAACAACTGAATGGGACAAATTGCTGTGTAGAATTTTCTCTCTCTCTCTCTCTCTCTCAACGTCCCTCTCTCCCTTCCTCTCTCTCTCTCTCTCTCTCCTCTCCCTCTCCCTCTCCTCTTCCCCTCTCTCTCTCTCTCTCTCTCTCTCTCTCTTTCTCTCCTTCTCTCTCTTTACCTCCCTGTCGCCCATTCTCTCTTAATCAATGACAAAACCATGCACACTCACAGAAGCCAGGCATATGAGTTTTAGACGAAAAGGTTAAATGTGGCTATTTGTCCGCTAAAAAGTAATAGCAGCGTCATCATGCACTGTCCTGCAAATGGATGTACAGTACGGCTAAGCGGCTTGGGGTCTATGCTTGAGCGGCTATAACGGCCGCGTGCCAAAGAGACCGAGTGAAATTAAGCGGTACTGTATATATGTATATACATCGTTTCCCTCAAATTCTGCCAGGTTTTAAGGGCAAAAATATGTTGTTTGCAAAAAGAAAACAAATGATTCACGCGAGAAATTCTACGTATTTTTGTTCAATCAAAGAAAGCGGACGAAAAGAAGTGAAAAAAATGATAATGGTAATGAATTCAATTTCACAATTGTTTACATACATAAGTATATTCCACTATAAAGGTTTTTCTTCAACGAAATTGGAGGAAAGTAGAAGAACTTTATTTGGGAAGCATCTCTGACATCAATGCACAAGAGAAGAATGTGTGCAAGTAGACTTTTCTTTTTTTATACACAGGAATGACGATTAAAATCAGACACTGTACGATTCAAGGAAAGACCGGCGCTTTTCTGCCGCGATGAACCTTAATATCGCTGAGGTTTGCTCCTCTTGTGTTTGTTCCTTGTAATACACACTTATTGATAGAAATAATCTTTGATTTCTCCTTCTCTCTCGCCGCTTCTCTCCCCAATCGTGTACATGTCTGATTCAAATAAATTTTAAAAAAAGGTTTAAAGGCTGTCCGCCTCCTGGAATTTCTAGGGGGGAAATATTAAGTTTTCTTGTCTTTGTTGAGTTTTGCCTCGGCGGAAGCGCAAGACTTTGAAGACATTGACCCGGTGCTCTTCTTCTAATCTTCTTATCGCTATGATTTGATTCCCTTTTCGTTATTATGACTTTGCCGATCTTAGCGATAATGCTTGCTTTCTCTCTCTTTCCCTCTCGCTCACTCACTCTCTTTCTCTCGCTCATTATCTCTCCCCATCACTATCTCCCTCTCTATTCATCGTTGCTCTTTCCAACTACTCTCTAGCTGTCTCGTGCATCTCATAAGGGCGAGTTTCGGTCGTATGCATATCCGAAACTATGGATGCAAATGCACAAAAAAAGTAATAATTTTAATTGTAAGAACAAAATATTTGTATGTTGAAACTTATCATCTTTACTCGCATGAAAATGCACAGAAACTTTATATCTCTTTAACTAGTATGAACAACTAATAAGTGAATTGATATTCAAAGGCGAGTAAGCCATTGTATTATTTGTATTGCAACCAGCTAGTAAGAATCAGTCCCGCCGAACATTTCAGGGACATAAATTAAGTAGATTATTTAGATTAATTTAAATAATTTCAATTGGAATTTGAGCGATATTAGGCACTTTTACGCAGTTTCCTTTCTTCACTATATATCCGTCACTTCTTGTTACTCTCTCTCTCTCTCTATTCTCATCATTGACGTTAAGCCTGCCATCTAATAAATTTGTGTGGCGGTGAAGTCAAAGATTAAGGGCGTGGTTCATTACGAAGATGTGGATCTCAGAAATCTTGTTGATCCGCCCCTTCCCATCGAGGAACAGCTGAAAAAGACAAGAAAATATAACTTCTGCTGCCCCTGAAATTCTAAGACCCATTTAAAAAAGGCAGAAAAAAGAAGAAAAGGTCACTCGCCAAATGAGAGACATTGCGTTGAGAAAAAAAAAACACAGCAATATTCATGTCATTTACAATATCGTAAATATCGTCAGTGTGAAATCTGCAAAGAAACTAATGTATTTATTTTTAAATCAATAAAAGAAAATGGTCGAAAAAGGTGAAAGACCGAAAACTAAAGATGATATATATTTCACAAATTTGATTTTATTTTTATAAATTTACATACATAAAGATTCTTTTTTTTATTTAATGAGCTTGGAGAGTAAAAGACCTTGCTAATTTGGAGAGCATCGTTGGCATTTATGCACAAGAGAAGAATGCGTGAAAAACCTTTAGTAATACACAAGAGTGAACCTTAAGGTTCGATTCAAAGCAAGGAGATGACACGGTGCTTTTCTGCTGCGATAAACCTTCATATCGCTGAGATTTGATTCTTTTTCGTTAGGTCCTCCCTCTTCTTCCATATACAGTGGCGCTCAGAGAAACGTGAACTTTTGGTTTTTCACACATATTTTCCTTCAAAGTTTATGAAAGTTAATGAAATTTTCAGGGTTGCTTCTTTATGCTGTCAGATCATTAGTAGCAGATTATTGGTTTCATTGATCCACTAAAAGTCAAGAACAAATCAATAATTTGAATTACCCAGTTTTGCACATTTATGCGTGCTAGACAAAATGATTTATTTCTTTGGTATTCTGATAGTTTTTGTTGGATAGATGATTGATATTTATTCTAGAACATCTCTGTGATAACTTTTTGGTCTAATAGCTATTTTATCACATGCGGTTACATGATGCCTGCCTCCAGGTCGCGATCCATGCATGCGGCCTGAGATGCAGAAGGTACAGGGGGATAAAATCCATCATTTACTGCTATGCCTATAGTATTAATGATGTCCATATATTCGAAGGTAATTACTAAACTAATTTAAATGGTCAATTGCGCTGTGGAAATTAGGTGCAAACAATTTTTTCGTGCAAGCGCATTCATCGATCCATAACTACGCGCAATCTTAATATTAGAAAATCGTTAGCATATCATCTAAGAGCTCTCGCATAGATCTTCAAAATCTCAGAGATATGTAGGTTTATAGCTGCGGAAGAACACCGATATATTCACCGCAGTCTAAAAGGGAAAATAATTAGTATTCTAAAAGCAGTTCTAAATAAAACTGGCTTTTTTCTAATTTCTTGTTCTCTCTCGATACTTCTGCCGTTGTCATCGTTGTGGGCGTGGCCATAGCAAGCAAAAGAAGCCAGTTCTTATAAATCTCCAAATTAAAAGTAAAGTTTTTTATAATTAAAAACCTTACATAAAACAAGCACAATTGTCATTGAAATTCTTTTCCTTTAAATGTGTTTCTATACTCTTTGTAGTTCGCCGGATTTCACGGGATGAGAAGATGAAATGGAAAAAAAGTTTGAAATTAAATTCATCATCCTAATATCTTTCGCTTCTTTTCGTTCGCCTTCATTAATTGTTTGTTGTAACCAAAAAATAAATAGCGTGGTTTTCACGCTGACCACAGATTTACATATCTTAAAAAATGATGAATCACAACAGTCTATTTTTTGAAATGTATATTGCGGCTTCGCGTTTCTAAACCTCCGCTTCGTTAATTTTGGCAAGAATTTTTCTTTAATATAAAGAAAAATACGTTTTCCATCTCTAACACATTTTCAATTGCAGATCTTTATATAATTGTTTGTCTCTCGTTCTCGAACGTTCTTTAAGAATATAACTTTCTTTTAATAGAAAAGGAGACAAATGAAGAAAAACGCATACATTGAACGAGTAATAATGACAGAATGAGAAGTGCGCAAATGGATGATACGAATACCAGTTGTGGCACGGTTTGGGTGCGTGCAGAAATCCATTGCTGGCAAATCCATTGAAAGAGTACGGAAACAGTAGAAAAGTGGCAGTGATATAGGGGCTTCGGTTAAAGGAGCCAAAAACTCACATTTGAATTCGCGCCTTTTTGGCTGACATAAAAGGCGAGAGAGCATATGATTTCGAGAGACGCGACAGCAATATACTTTACAATTAAAATGGATTACGGTTTCGTGCTCCTTTAACTAATAGCCATGTCAATTTGAGCAAGACTCTGTGAGAAGCTGGTTGATTCAGTAGAATTGGCCCTTTTTGAACTACACATGTGGTAAAGCTAGAAGAATGGACACATACATACAAGTCTTGCCACAACAAAAACTAAAAATCTTATTTATATTTATTCTACGCTATCTTCAACTGATCAATCTTGTTCTTAAAATAAAACGAAGCCAAGAAAATTTTAAACATATTCTGTTGTTTAAAACGAGTTTACACAATGTAATGTATAATCAATCATATGTAAAGTATAATTGGCAGACAAAATTACACCCCGATTGCTATATGTAATTATTTACAAATAGGCATGTTTGAAGTAAGTAGAAGGTGAAATATTACTGAAAGAAGTTCTTATAGGAATATGACTATAAAATAAAACGATGAAATAAATCAAAACTTCTACACCAATTTCATTTTCTATTAGAGAGGCAAACTCCGAACACCGGAGCTTTACTAATTCTATGCTTTTCAGCTGAAGACATTTTTAGTGCACAAAATTTAACGGTAAAAAACACATGAATAATTGATAAGGAAAAATAGTTCGTTTATAATAAGAAGAGGATCAGAATGGAAATGTAGTAGAATTCTCATTATATTCAGTCATTACAAAGGAATCAGAAATAAAAGAACAATCTAATTGTATGGAAGATTCGTTATTCTCTGAACGCATTAGTTCTATTCTTGATGTTTGGTTAGTGCAATTTGTCTCTATATGGGGTTGTCGTTGCTAATTAAGGTGCTGGACATTTTTAGTGTTCCGAGATTTACCAATTCACGCCCTAATTTAGGTGCTGGATATTTATAGTGCGTCCTGGTTTACCAATTCACGGCCCCGGCCCTCTACTCTAGAGAGACTGGCTCCGCTATCGCCGTGTGCACCGTGACGACCGCTTTGCAATTGATGCTGAAGGCCGGGTAGAAGAGGATTCGAGGCAGGTTACTGTAAAAGTAGGTTATCGTATAAGTCATTCAAATAACTTTTCTTTATATTTTAGTTATTTATTTATGCTTTCAATTTTATTTTTGGCAAAAGTAATATGAGCACAGCTCTTGCATGTATTATTATGAATAGAAACAAGTATAATAAACAAAATACTTTTCATTTTTATTAAATTTAAACGCTTGCAAAAACCTGAATGCGACAACGCTTCCGCCGTCGCCCTTTCTCTTCAGGTCGTTCAGCGAGAATTCGAGTGTGCCACGATCGCAGTCGAGGCTGTGGAATTATGTTTATATTTTTTTCGAAAGTAAATTATTTCTTTACTTTAATTCCTTCGCATGTTAACGTACGTATATACATAAGCTTAAATAAATATTGAACGAAGTATTTAAAGGCGGGAAATTCAAATTCCAATTTACTCCCTTACCGTATCCCGATGACGTCACCCTTGGCTATTCCACCGGCGATTCGCTGCTCGTGCTCGCCGTTGTGCAGATAGCGACTACGCACCGAGTCGATGTACATCGACCAGCCGTGGAGGTCCTTCCCTGAATCAGGGGAGAGATAAAAATCTTCAATTTTGAATTCGCGCCATTTTGCCTGACACAAGAAGATACGGTACCTAGCATGAGTGCTCGATTGACGGAGTGTTGTGCTACTCCAACGACAACATCCGCATTGCCATCCAGACGATCCACAGTCACCTCCCAGTAGTGAACGCCCTGGAGAGAGAGAGAGAGAGAGACAGGGACAGAAAGAACTAGAGAGCAGGTTAGGGAGAAAGAGATGAAGACAGAGAGAGGGAGAGAGAGAGAGACAGGGACAGAGCGAGTTAGGGAGAAAGAGATGAAGAGAGAGAGGGAGAGAGAGGGAGAGGGAGAGAGAGAGAACGAGAGAAAGAGAAAGAGAGTGAGCGAGAGAAAGAGTGAGAGACAGGGAGAGATAGCGAGAGAAAGAGAGAGAGAGAGAGAGAGAGAGAGAGAGAGAGAGAGAGAGATGGTACCCTTGAGAATGCGACCGATCCGAGTACGGTGTGGTAGTCGATGGTGGTGGCCGTGAGGGTGTGGCACTCGTTCGACAGATGAATCTCGCGTTGCGACGGAGACTTCGTCAGTTGGAACCAGGCAACTGCAAGGATTTCTTCCTTTCTTTTATTCTTACGTCTAAATTTTAGCCCTCCTTTTAGCACTCGTCGTATCCTAGCATTAGCCACAAACTACGCCAAATATAAATTATGCCAGACTTAAAGAAACCACCGGGTCAGCATCATGGATGAAGGTAATTTATGAGAAGCATTTTTATGTTTATTTTGGAATCTTTTAAAATTCAATATGGAATTGCATTTTTTCAACCAAAAAATAGGTAAAAATAATTTAATATGTAAGTCTATGGATAATGGATAAATCGATGGAAAGAATAATTCTATGAATGAGAGAGAGAAGAGAGAGAGCGAGAGCGAAAACGGGAGAGAACGAGATGGAAAGAGAGAGAAAAAGAGAGAATACTAGTTACCAGGCGCCGTCTCCAAGCAGAGCGGCTCGCTGTATCCGCTCTCGCCCGCCGCGTTGAAGGCCTTGACGCGCGCGTTGTAGACCGTGTTGAAGTGGAGGCCGTCCAGCGAGCATGCCAGCTCGGCTCCCGAGTAGACTTCCTGCAACGAAAAGAAAGGATTACGGTAGCCTCGAGAAATCTTTGCATGTAAGTAGGACACATTGGGTCCCGAGCAGACTTCCTGCAACGAAAGCCAGGATTACGGTTGCCGAGAAATCTTTGCATGTAAAATCAGAAGAACTCCCATTTCTTCTTTTCATCATCTCTCACCTCAGCCTTTTCTATGTGCGAAGAAAATAAAGAAGTGAGAGGGACTCCTTCAGATCTGCACCCATTTTCGCCGGAGCGTCCCTTTAATTCTCCAACTAGCACCAATCCATTATCTTTCAATCAAAAACTCTCAACTAATAATCACCTTGAAGCTGCCATCGTCCCGTCCGTTGTCGATCTCCAACACGAAGCCGTCGATGGCGCAGCCGTCGTGGCGGGGCCGCCAGCCGATCGTCACCGAGTTGTTCTCCACTTTGCAGGAGTCAGCATCGATGATGGGAGGAGAGGGAACTGGAAAGGGAGTGAGAGAGAGAGAGGGGGGAGAGACGGGGAGAGAGAGAGAATGGGGAAGAGAGAGAAAGGGAGACAGAGAGAGGACGATAAGGAGGAGGAAGAGAGAGTGGGAGAGAGAGAGAGGGAGAGAAAGAGAGTACCGAGAGAGAAAGGATGAGAGAGGGGGAGAGAGAGGGAGAAAGATGGAGAGAGATTTGAGAGAGATAGAGAGAGAGGGAGGGATGAAAGAAAAGGAGTTGTTCTCCAGTTTGCAGGAGTCGGCATTGATGATGGGAGGAGAGTGAATTGGAAAGGGAAGAGGGACAGAGAGAAGGAGAGAGAGGGGGAGCGAGAGAGGGTGAGCGAGAGAGGGGAGGGGGAGAGGTGGGGAGGGAGAGAGGTTGGGAGGGAGAGAAAAAGAGCGAGAGAAGGAGAGAGAGAGAGAAGGTGAGAGAGAGAGGGAGGAAAAGGAAGAGAGAGAGAGAGAGAGAGAGAGAGAGAGATTTTTCGCGAAAACGACAACTGGTTTTTTTAATATCTGTGTTGGCTACCAAACAATTAAGCAGAAAACTAGCTAGCGTGAAGACTGAATAAAAGTGGTGACCAATAAGTGCTGAAAAAAATCAAAGACCGCGAATATTTGATATATTTGATAAAATCACCACACCACGAACCACCATCACTAAAGAGAGTAGCAACAATTATACCTGAAGAACAGTCTCCTCGACCCGAAGAGTAGAGTTTTCCTACACAGAGGAAAAGGAAATGAAAGAAAGAGTGATAGAGAGAAAGAGCGAGTGATAGAGAGAGAGAAAGAGTATATTAGAAATAGAGAAGTAGAGAGTGAACGAAAGAGGAAGAGAAGACTAATTGTAAGGACAACATATAACATATAAACGGAAAAATCTAACATTGATTTGGCTACTTTTGTCTAAAAATTAGTTTTTAGCTTGACCGTTTTTTAACGATCAGAAATATAATTTTCGAATATATTTTCTGATCACAAAAGATATTGCCATACCTTTCAACTGTGCGAAATCGAGCGTCTGAATCGCGTACTGTAGGTGTTTCGCGTCGAGAGTCAGGACAATCTCTCCGTCCACCTCGAATAGTAATTATTGGTACTTTAAAGGAGCTCGAAACTGAACCGTAATCTATTTTAATTTCCCTGACCATTGTATTCAGTGTCGCACTAAATCACACATGCTCTCACTCCCTTGTTTCACGTAACATTGCGCAAATTCAAGAGCGAGGTTTTGGCGCTTTTAATATTATTAAATATGTTTTAAAGCTTTAATTCAACATCTGTAACTTACTTCTGGCTTCGTCTTCATCTCGGTTGCCCAGCGAAAGTCTGCAGTAATCGAGCGTTGAAGGAGAGCAGAAGAGATCTGAAATTTTCAATTTTCTTTTTCTGCTTCTTTATGATATTTAGTATAGCGTACAACTATGGGCAACTACATATTTTGGCACATTTTCCCCATGTTTTTGTGTGTAATAAAAAATATTATACATATTTTTTTAATATTGTCTGTATATATTTTAGTGATTGATTAGCAGATAGAGTAATTATTTCCGTTATTACAAAAAAAATAATAGTAGTAATAATACCTGTAGATAAGCAGCCGGATCGGGCTCCTTGAGTAGTTCGATGCAGAATTGAACGAGTGCCGTGGTACGCGCGAGGCGAGCGGAACAGCGAGCGCTTTGTTCGCGTAGAATACGCTTCTGAAATATATTTCATTTTTAAGGTACTTTTATTAATTATTACTAATTAATAAGGGTTTACTTTTATTTTCTGCTTTTGCACAGGTGATTTTCACTTAGCGTTTTCGTATTATTCTCGCATTAGCGTGATACATTTGTTGAAGAAGCAGTGGCGTGTGTCCGATTGAAAAATAATTTTAAAAAAAAACAAGAGAGCTGTGTATTCCGAGTTGTTGGCACCGTCGTTAATCCTTCAAAACACGACCAGGCCTGATTACTGCTACAGAACGCTGCCACCTCTTTATGTAAGTGAATGTACGTAACTTTTAATTTTCGAATTGAATGACTTTATTGATATTCTTCTTAGAGTGACACCTCTGTCTTTGCGGCAATATTGTTTTTATGGATGCTCTTCTAGCACTGAACATTCCTGTTTTGAATCGCTATCTGCTGAATCACTTACTGAATACTGCTTTAAACAACTGTTATATTTTCATGTCTAGTATGTATGACTATAGTGCACAATCACAGAAGTAGCCTTTTCTGAAAACGTAACGAAGGAACCATCGATACATACATAAGTTGGTCGGATATTGATCCTACCTTGCCAGATCGATTGCTACGGTCTGCGATCGAAAAATGATGCCAACTGTTTTTTTTATGTTATCCTAATTAGCCTCCGGTGATTGTATATTGATTTTTAAAAATATGCATAAATCGAAGATGTAAGTGGTTCTCTTGTTTCCATTAGAGTAACATTCTTGTTTTGTGCCCCCCCCTACCTTGTAGTCCCGGGTTTTATTAATGTTCTTCTTGCAGTTAGAGTAAAATTCTTGTTTCCACCCTAACCTTGTAGTCCCTGATGTCGTCGACATGCCTGAGCAGCTGCTCCTTCCTGGCCTGCAGCTGCTCGACGAGAGTGTCCACTTGGATGCACACCATCGACTTGAAGTCGTTCGCGTTGTTCTAAGAAAAATTTTTGTTATTATTTTTAATCCTAAAAATTTATTTTCAGTTATCATTTTGCATGTGAGATTTTTTTCACTTATTTCACTCAAATAAATTGCGTGAAAATACCTTTTTTTATCAAAAATTTTTTTACAACTTCATTTCAGTAATTGACTAATTGGCCATGTCCCCCTTATCCTCATCCTTCTTCTTACATTGAGCACATCCTGCAGCTGCTTCAGCCTCGAAATGTCCTCAGTGGCCGCTCGCGCCTTCTCGCTCAGATGCTGCAGCGTCTGTGAGAGTTCGGTCTGCAAAGGAAGAAAATTCTAACTCGAATTATAAGATTATTCTTCTTTATCTTTATTTATTTATTTTTTTTACTCACTAAAAGGTATTTTATTGCTAATCTATACTGAATATTTAGTTGCACTTGCATGGTTAGCAACATTATATTTATAAATAAGACAAAATAAACAGCTCCCTGACCCCTGTCGAAAATGCAAGAACATTGTAGTTGTAATTGCTTGGCAAGATTAATTAATCTCCTTACGCTTTCCGGTGTCGTGGCCGGAGGGGGAGAGAGAGAGAAAGAGAGAGAGAGAGAGAAAGAGAGAGAGACAGAGAGAGAGAGAGAGATTTGGAGAAGGGGGGGGGGGAGAGGAAAGAGAGAAAGAGAGAGTTTCTGTAAAGCACGCCTCGTGTCTGCTTGGATTCGTGGGACAATTATTACGGCTTCTCCCTCCCTCCATCTAACACGCCAAGGAGATGTATTTGCGTGCCCGATTCATTTTGTTCTCTCTCTCTCTCTGTCTATCTCTCTCCCTCACTTTCTCTCTTTCTCTGTCTCTGTTGTCTCCCCTACTTGCCCTCTTTCTCCTTGCTGTCACAGAACTCTAGCCTCGAGCCTGTTGCTTTCTTGGAGAAAGGCGACATTGATAAATTGCAATGAGAAAAAGCAATGGTCAATGCCAGTGGGCCAGCAAAGATCCAGACCCCTCTTTTCTCCTCTCCTTCACTCTCTCTCCTCGCATTTTTAGAAAAATTAATTTAAGAGGGAGATTCATTTACAATAATGCATTAATTTAACAAATTTCTTGCGAAATTTGGTAAATTAATGCATGTTGTAAATGCATCTCCCTCTCAGCTATAAATTATTCTTGGCAGATTGCCAGAAAATACCGAGGAGGTCACTGCTGTACTTGACTGCCATTGAAAGATCTGCTCCAAGTGCGCGAACATCTGTCTGCTTCTCTCCCCCTCCCTCTCTCTAACTCTTCTCTCGCTCTCTCAGTCTCTGTCCCTATCTCAATCGTTTCTCCCAGCTTTCTCTCTCTCTCTCTCTCTCTCTCTCCTGTTACCAATAATAAACGACTCACAACTCCTCACTCAACCATCAATCAATTTAGTGTCAATTTACTGCTACAGTCCCTTCTGTGCTGCCCCCTCGCAAAAGTCAATTAATACTCGTTTGAGAGAGTGAGAGAGAAGTCTCTCTTTTCTTTCCTCTCCTAGAACCAGAACCAAGATGCGCAGTATCAAGTTCTTTTTTGTGCTCTTTTCTCGAAGAGAGATCAGGCTAATAAGCGCCTTTGATGTTCTGGTCTCTCTCATTCATGCAAGAAGGATCACTGTACAAATGGAGAGGAAGAGAGATGATGGTACGGTGTGAAGAATCGTGTTGAGTGGATTAATCGAAGCAAGAGATGAGAGACAGAGAGAGAAGAGACCGAGAGAGAGAGAGAGAGAGGGAGAGAAAGAGAGAATAAATCTCACAGATATTGTTTGCGCAGCTACACTTCACACTTCATAAGTAAAAGAGAATGCCGAAGCGGCAGCAATTGTAGCAGAGGGCATAGAGCGGCTTGAAAGAGAGTAGACAATAGAGATATGTAGAGAGAGTGTAAGAGAGAGGGAGATTGAGAAAGAGAGAGAGAGAGAGAGCGAAAGAGGGAGAGAGAGTGTGAAAATGAGAGAGCGCTAGTGAAGTAGAAACAAAACAGACGGAACTTTGGTGGACGATTACGCGGCATTCTTTTGGTCAACAATGATAGTCCAGGCGGTTTACATTTCGACACAACACATAAGAACTTTGGAGTCAGATGAGAAACCCGATGGGTGACCCTTGGAGAATCTCATATATATAATTTAAAATAATTTTAGGCTAATGGTCAGTAGTTTGTATGTATTTATTTGCTATCGCTCACTCTCTCTCTCTATATTTGCTCTTCCTAACTAATGACAAGCAACCTCGTATCATTCTACACCTACAGCGTTCGCTGTCTTCTGTTTTGAATGCAAGAGTGCGTGAGATTAGAAACGACATCCTGACTTCTGCGACTTTTTCTTTTATCAAAAGGGGACTGAAAATTACAGCCATATCCCTTGTCACTTTCTCGCTATCACACCGAGATGCCAATCCGGCGGATTGTTCCTTTTGATCTTTTACGCTCTCTTCACCTGTTCTACTCGCTTGTCAGAGGATGGCTACTGCCTTCCGGAGAGCATCACAGGTCGGAATTGCCTTTTGAAAGAGAGGTAGAGAGAGAGAGAGCGCGAGAGAGCGAGAGAGAGAGAGGGAGGAAGGGAGAGAGAGAAAGGAAGAGAGAGAGAGAGAGAGAGAAAGAAAAAGAGAGATGAATAGTGATGCCCTAAAGTCATCTCTTCCTCTATTACATACCCGAACACGTGTCTGTGACCGAGGGTGGCCTCTCGGTCGCTCTCCCACAGAGAGAGAGCAAGAGAGAGAGAGAAAGAGAGAGAGAGAGAAAGAGAGAAAAAGAGAGATTGATAGAGCGCAAGGCTACCACATCAAAGGTGTGCGAGCCGCGCGAAAGCTGACAAGTCAATCCAATAAAAACGAGCGAATATCCCCCTAACACATATCAATCGGCCTCTCTTTCTCGTGTTCTCACGGACAAATTGGTTCTCTTCTCTCTCCATCTCTGCATTCCTCTCTCTCGCTCTGTCTCCCTCTCTCTCTCTCACTCTAGGTCTCACGTCTCTCTCTCTCTCTCTCTCTCTCTCTCTCTCTCTATTTCTCACCTCTCTATCTCTCCCTCTAACCATACTCACTAGGCTAGCAACTTTACACATATGTAGTAAAGAGTGACATCTTTACATAAAATGGCACAAATTTGTGATAAAATTTGGCTAGATACAATTGGAAACTTTGTCAGTCTTACTGTAAGAAAACATTTGGCTAAATTATAATTTTTTCCTTCAAAAATTACACTCCCCTTTTGGTGTCCTCTTCAAATCAGAGTGGAGTCCTTGACGAAAATGGCTAATGCGAGATTAATGACTTTTGATCACCTTGAGAGCAAGAGTCAATTGGGAAGAACGTAGGGTGAAAAAAGAAGAATGGCGAGGGCCGAGGGGCTTGTGATTAATCTGTTTGCATCGAATGACGACGGTGAGCGGGAGAAAAAGGTAATAAAAAGGTAGTGCATATTTATTACGCAGAGCAATGAGAGAGAGACGGAGAGAATGAGAAAAAACCTAGAAAAGGAAAGAGAGAGAGAGCCAGCTACTGAGTAAAAAAGAAGTAGAGAGAGAGAGTGAGAGAAAGAGAGAGAGAGAGAGAGAGAGAGACGGAAGATTAGTTTGTTTTTTTCCAAGAGTTTGAAAGAAATAGTAAAATGTGAGAGTGCGCCTCTAATTCTCCACATATGGCGCAAGCTGCTCGTGTCTGCCCGTGCAATGTATCATTCATCATCTAATCCGAACAGGAACTTGTGCGTAGCTCTTTTTTTTTACTTTTTTTTCCTCAACGGTTTCCGATCTCTCCAATTCCCTTCTTTTTCTTCTTGAATGTTGCGAATCTTTGCAATCCTTCTCGCTATAAGTAATTGCCTGGAGCAGAGAGTGAGAGAGAGAGAGCGAAAGAGAGAGAGCGAGAGAGAGCACGAGAGAGAGACAGAGAGGGTGGAGAGGGAGAGGGAAGGAAAGAGTGAGCGAAAAACAGTTGTAGCAGATGTTGCTAGCACCTAGATACATATGTACACGTCGTTCCTCGAATGTGCTATAATTTCTTTAAAAATTAAAAAAAAATACCGTATCAATTCTATGCGCTTTCTACAATAGAGAAGAGTAGCGAGTGCTCCACAGAACATTGTTGTATCACGTTCATAGTCGGCCGTGTTTACGAGGCACCATAGAACTGCTGTTCAAATTTGGAGCTGTCTGGCCATTACATAACTGGCCAGAAGATGTGGATAAAACAGACCGTGTTTGTACACAAGTCTATAGAAGCCTAATATACAGATCGTGACAGTATGAGGCTCTAAAGAGTGATCAAACTTCTTTGCCCCCCCCCTCTCCCCTGACTTGACCCATTCATTTAGCATCGAACTCTGATGAATGTCGCGCCGGAAGATTCCAAGATGGTCTTGCCCTCGGGCTATTTGATACCCTCCAATCTGGCGTATCCCCTCCCGAACGCCAACTCAACTTGCTCATCGTCTCTTCCGGCCTAATGAGCATTCTGGGAGAGGGAGAGAGAGAGAGAGAGGGAGAGAGAGAGAGAAAGAGAGAGAATAGAGAAACAGAGAAAGAGGGAGACTTGAGAGATGACAGCCAAGCGAGAGCTATCATCGACACCTTTAAGGGATGAAGAAAGAGCGAGAGAGAGAGAGAGAGAGAGAAAGAGAGTGAGAGAGAGAGAAAGAGAGAGAGAAAGAGAGATAGAGAGAGAGCGACAAACCATCACACGCTTGAGAGAGTAAGTAGAAAGGCGTTATCCATCAATCCCAGTCTCGTCGGGTGCTGGTTTCTCCATTGGAGGTGTCAGCGCCTTTCCTCCCCGTCTGGCATAACATATAATTAGAGCGCGCTTCCAACCCCACAACCCCCCTCACCCCCCTCCCTGAACACCCCGAACGGCCCGAGATTGCGCCGGCCAAAGTGATTGTTTGTGCGACAGCCGGGATTAGCCCTCTCTCTCTCTCTTTCTCTCTCTCTCTCATTCTCTCTCCTTCTCTCTCTGTCCTCTCTCCCATACTCTCATTCACTCTCTCTCTCCCTCTACTTCATTCTTGTTCGCTCTCTCTTTCGCTCTCTCTGCCTCTCTCTCTCTCTCTCCTTCTTCTACGAGGTAATGGGATCTCAGATGGGGCATATCACGCGCGCCTCAGGGGATCTCCTCAGCATGGAGTAGATATGAGATGACGAG
>CALZFC010000004.1:635000-642500 GCA_945643635.1 Allodiplogaster sudhausi
CCAAGAACTTATGTTAGTGATCACCTTTCCAGAGTTCTCAAGGTAGCATTCAAGGAGAGAGGAATGTAGAGAAAAGAAGAGAACGAGGGACTGAAGAGAGAAAGAGAGATAGAGAGAGAGAGAGAGAGAAAGAGAGAGAAAGAGAGAGAGAGAGAAAGAGAGAGAGAGAGAGAGAAAAAAAAAAGAAAGAGAGAGGGAAACAGATAGCGAAGCGAGTGAGAACGACGGAGAGAGAGAGAGAGAGAGAGAGAGAGAGAGAGAGGGAGATGAAGAGAGAGAGAGGCGACAACCATCATTCATTCAGTAAACGGAGTGACCACTAGAAGTAGCCGGGCTTCTTCCCTTTCGTTTTTCACTTTCTTTTTTCAACAATCATTGTAAATCTCGCTACCGTTCTCTCTCTCTCTCTCTCTCTCTCTCTCTCGCTCGCACTTTCTCTCTCACTCTCTCTCTCTCGTCTCTCTCACTCTCTCGCTCTCCCTCTATCTCTCTCGTTATCTCTCTCACTCTTTCTCTCTCTCACTCTCTCGCTCTCCCTCTATCTCTCTCGTTATCTCTCTCACTCTTTCTCTCTCTCACTCTCTCGCTATCTCTCTCGTCCACTTCACACGATCAGACCGGAGACAAACATACACAGAGAGATACTTGCGTACCTGCACTGGCTTCTTCATCAAGCACCAATCACACCTTAGGCTTCACTCCCTTGTTACCTCAGGAAAGACTCTCTCTCTCTCTCTCTTTCTCTCTATCTCTCTCTCTATCTCTCACTCACTCTTTTCTCTCTCTGGCTCCCTCTCCCCTGTCTCTCTCTCTCTCTCTCTCTCTATCTGTCTCCTTCTCTGTTTCTCTCTCCTACTCTCAACGCTCTCATCTCCATTTTACACCCCGTCACCCCAATCAGCTCATTCGATTGGACTCTCCCTTTCTGACGGCTTCCAGCAATCTACCTTTCAATTAGTGCGCTCTGTTTCTCTCTCTCCCTCGCCCAATTACACTCCAGGAAGATAGAGAAGACAGAGAGAGAGAGAGAGAGAGAGTGAGTGAGAGTGAGAGAGATAGATAGATAGATAGAAAAAAAGAAAGGGAGAGAGAGAGAAAGACGCATGCGGGGGAAGAATCCAGCAAAATCACTTGACTCATGTAACATATGCGCTTCACGCTGAAGAAGCGAGTGAGAGATGAAGCGGAGTCAACCGATCAGGAAAATTACGCAATCCGCAAGTGATGAGTGCGCGATGACAAAAAATTGTTTTTTTTTGCCAGTCAGAAGTCATTTGTTTTCTCTTATCCAAGAGCAAAATGAGAGTAACACACAATCTATCCTCACGATCAACCCGTTGTTAAAAGCGAGGCGAACTCGCACAAAAATTATTTCTAAAAACAATACGAATAAAAAATAATATTAAAGTGAATTAATCTGTACCTTATGTGCCTGAGCCGTCGCTGGCAACGCCTGGACGTCGTGCGCCGTGTGGCGGGCATCCTGTAAAAAATAGATATTTTAAATTTCCCGCCAAATAAAAAAAAATCAAATTTTAAATTCCCGCATAATCCCAGAATAATAAAAGACCTGAAGACAAACGCAGCAGACGGGCGTCTTGCACGCGGTGCAGAACATGGAGAGCGGCTCGGCGCGATGAGTCGCGCAACGCGCTGCGCCGACCGCCGACGCGTCCGATTCACGCGTCGCGGTTGGCGGTCTAGATTAAGCAATATTTGGTTGGCTGATAGAGAAAAAATGGCGAAAATTGGCGGGAAATTCAATTTCAAAAGGGGCGACTCACCTCTTTCCGGCCGCCGTAACGGTGTGCTCGGCGAACGGGCCACGCTTCGGATGCAGCGACTCGAAGCAGCCGGCGCAGTAGTCGTACTTGCACTCGACGCACGACATGGACGCCTAAGGGAGCGCGTGTTGAGACCAGTCGTTAAAATTGAGCACGCACATTCAAAATTGGTTTTGGCGGGAAGCTTTAAATTCATGTTAAACCTGCGCCGGCTCGGCGGCGTCCATGCAGAAGGCGCATTTTGGTGAGGCGGCCGAAAGTGGCGAAGAGGTGGAAGAAGAGGAGGGCGCCGCGTCCGCCTCAGGATGCGCGGCGAGGTAGCGCTAAAAGGCGAAGAAAGAATTCGTAGTGTGGAAGGAGCATTTCGTACTTTTGTAAATACTACTGAATTAATCATAGATAATTAAGTTTTAATTTTTTTCCTTCAAAACTGCATAATAATTGGAAAGGAAAGCGAAATAAGACGAAATTCAATAAAAATGAAAATATGAAAAAATCTCACCGCTACAACATTGCGTACGGCGACGTTCTCGGGCGCCGCCTGGATGGCGGCTTCGTCAGTGAAGTACGTGGGCTTGTGGCAGACGCCGCAGACGGCCTGGAGGAGAGAGAGTAGGTGGTAAAGAGAGAGAGAGAGAGAGAGACGGTGAGAGAAAGATAGTTAGAGAGTGAGAGATCGTTAGAGAGAGAGAGCGAGAGAGAATACCGACCTGAAGTCCGCATGCTGACGGCGTCAAAATGGGCGGAAGAAGTCGCGTTGCAGACGATAGAGGACCGATCATTGATGATGGCCGGGAAGAGGCTGAGACGAGAATTGGGAAACGTAAGAAACGATGACACACTTTTTCGCACACCAAAAATCGAGGAGCACCAAATATATGTGTGTCTCAACTAACATCGCCCGCCACCGCCGCCGATTACAACGACGCCGGAATCGGATTCGGAGACGACGGACAGCTTGTCGCTCTCGTGATCGGCGTCCGAGACGCACAGCGACATCGTGTCTGAGGCTCCTGCAACGAAAGTGTCAACAATCTACCGTAATTTGAGCTTGTTTGTTGATTGTCTTATTCTAACCATAACAAGATCATATAATTTAAAGATAACAAAAAAAAACAATATAAAAGATTGATAGGGATAGAGAGAGAGAGAGAGAGAGCCAACCACTCGAGGAGGACGGCTGTGGCGAGAGTGGCGAAGGCGCGGCGGCTGTCGACGCGGCGGACGAGAGGATGGCGGGGAGGAAACTGGCGACGCCCGAAGACGGCCCACCGGGCGTGCATGGCCGAGTCGCGGACGATGCAGAAGAGGAGGAGGTAGCAGAAGAAGAGGCGATCTAATTGACAATGAGATGATTTGTTTGTTATTGGAAGAGAAAAGGAGACAACTGCATGCTAAATAGTGATGCTAAATTAGTTAAAAAAACTTAGTAATTAAATTCTCTTTATAACATTTGTATGCTGAAAAATTGATGTCTAGACCGTAACGAAGCAATAGCTTACGCCAGAGCATATGAAGCTTGTTTGGGGATGAAAACCACGCGTGTGACTTTGTCAGTTTGTCGTGGGCAAATGAATTCTAGGGTTAGCTGCAGCTCGAAGTAAAAAAACCGTTTCAAAAGGCGTTACAAATTTAAATATGCTGAAAATACGTTGACAATTACCTTAGCACAACAAGCGCGGCATACCGAGTGGCCGCAGCCGAGCAAGAGAGGCTCGACAAAGAAGCGGCGGCAGTACGCGCAGCGGAGCTCGTCCTCCATCTCTCTCTCTCTCTCTCTCTCTCTCTCTTTTTCTTCTCTGGACTCTCTCTCTCTCTCTTTTCCTTATCTGGACTCTCCTACCAGTCGCGTGTTCCCTACTGAAGAATGTATCTGTGTCTCTTGTCTCTTCAGCAGAACCTCATCTACCCTGAAGCAAGCGACAAATTTTTTTTAATTATTTACTCACAGAATAATAGACATTAGAAAAGCACGAGAGGAAACTTGCTCGAAAATAATCATAAAAACACATAACGACGTACAGTAATATCTCGAATGAAAACAGCAATGCACAAGTAATAACAAGGAAAGTGGGGGAGGGGAGGGGGGAGGGGGGGTGGATGAAATTTCCCAAGGCAATTGAAGGTGTTTCCTTCAAAACTGCATAATAATTGGAAAGGAAAGCGAAATAAGACGAAATTCAATAAAAATGAAAATATGAAAAAATCTCACCGCTACAACATTGCGTACGGCGACGTTCTCGGGCGCCGCCTGGATGGCGGCTTCGTCAGTGAAGTACGTGGGCTTGTGGCAGACGCCGCAGACGGCCTGGAGGAGAGAGGGTAGGTGGTAGAGAGAGAGAGAGAGAGAGAGACGGTGAGAGAAAGATAGAAAGATAAACAGCAATGCACAAGTAATAACAAGGAAAGTGGGGGAGGGGGGAGGGGGGTGGATGAAATTTCCCAAGGCAATTGAAGGTGGTTCCAGAACGTAGGCTAGTCACTGCTGAAAGGCTGGTAGCCGTATTTCACACGGTTTTATTGCTGCCCGAGGCATACATATATGTAATATCTTTTTAGTTACGAAAGAAGAAGAAAAAAGATGGAACACGCTATCCTCGGCAACACATTTAAATAAGAGACGAGATGGCTATCTTTGGGGTGTGGTGGAGGAAGAGGGAGGGACGGAGAGTGAGCGAAAAAAATGAAAGATTGAAAGGGAGGAAAAGAGGGGACGAGAGCGAGAGAGAAAGCGATAGAGAGAGAGAGAGGGAGTGAGAGAGAGAGAGAGAGAGAGAAAGAGAGAGTGTTTTAAGGATGCTTTTGAGAGACTACACATGCTTTGACGCCCTCTCTTTCTCTCTTCCTGTCCGAACGCTCAAAGCACACGCGACCTCTTAACGGCCTTTACACATAAGGAAGTGATGGAGAGAGAGAGTAGAGTAGAAGAGAGAGAAGAGAGAAGGAGAGAGGGAGAGAAAGAGATAAAGAGAGAGAGAGAGAGGGAGAAAAAGAGAGGAGAGAGAGAGAGAGAGAAGAGAGAGAGGCGGAGAAGCTTTGCCTAAAGACGTAATAGCCTGGTGTGAAAACGTCAAAAGGTCCCCATATCCGGCTACAAAGCAAGGACCGTTTTGCGTAAAGGGAGTGATAAATGAAGAGATCTATGAAGGCCAGAGGGCAATAAGATCATTCTCCAGATCTCCACAATGGGAAATCAATCTTGAATTATGCAGCGTATAACTGGCATGAGCTATGATTTATATATTGAATAATGAAGCAAGTATAATGTAGAGAATATTATTATTGAAGGCCTGCGGGAGAAAATCACGTGTTTTTTTTTATTTTTTTTTTAATGCAATGCCTATATTTTAAACAAAGCATCATTTGTTTAAAGCCCGCTTTCTCTATATTCGCCAGCGCATGAATACATCGATATAACTTTCTCTTACTTGTGCTTCATCTCTCTCTTTCTATAATTCTGTATTTTCCATTCCTCTTTTTCGCTCTCTCTTTCTCTCGCGCTCCCTCGTTCTCTCTCTCTCTTTCTCTCTCTCTCAGCCTTTCTCTCTCTCTCTCTCTCTCTCTCGCTCCCTTTGTCTCCCATTTAACCGCGACCAGCTTTACGACTTTGTGCCGCTTGAAGCTCAAGCCTCTTACTTACTGGTGAGGTGACGCTTAGTATTCCAGTCATGAATTCGAGAACGGGCTTTTAGGAGGGAGAGACGAGAGAGAGAGAGAGAGGGCGAGAGAAAGAGAGATGTGAGAGAGGATGAGAGACTACATAGAAGGAAAAGAGAGAGAGAGAGAGAAAGAGAGAGAGAGAGAGAGAGAGAGAGAGAGAGAGAGAGAGTGAAAGAAAGTTCGAAAGCCGAAATGCGGATCTTTAACGAGTAGAGTGACGTCCAAAGGTGAGCCGCCTATTAGTGCCATAAGAGAGCGCATGGAAACGAGAGAGTGCAGAGATAGGTCGGGACATTAGATTTAGGTTTTATCTGCCTCCGTCTCAATATCTCTCTCTCTTTCTCTCTCTCTCTTTATCTCCCTCTTTCTCTCTCTCGTTCTCTCTCTCCTTCTCTCTGTCTCTCTCTTTCCCATTTCCCTCTCTCACTCTACTCTTACCAGGCTCTTGGATGCTTCTTCTCTACCCCGGGGGCACATAATCATGAACACCGCCACACCAAAGTGGCCCGGACTATTTGGACGGGAATGAGTGTGAAGAGGCACATGGGAACGTGTGCATGATGATTGGAAGAAGAAGAAGAAGAAGAAGAAGAAGAAAGGAGGAGTTGGCTGAGGTGAAAGACGGATAATGAACTGCGCGATGGTATAGCCTCATAACAATCAAGTACAGAGAGAGAGAGAGAGAGAGAGAGGAAGAGAGAGGGAACGAGCGAGAGAAGACTAGAGAGATAGAGAAGGAGAGAGAGAATAGAGAGAAAAGAGAAAGAATGTGAAAGAAAGAGGGTGAAAGAGAGAGAGACGGAGAGTGGAAGCATATGCAGACACAAAAATGGTAATACCTGAAAACTCCTAAAGAAGCTTCCTTATGTTTACTAAGTATGTTTACCAAGAATTAAGGCAATGCGTGAAGACATGGCTCATTTGCCTGACGGATGTGTCTGCTGGTGAGCTTTTTCCTTTGTATGAAGACCGGGCCGTTTTTTGTCATTCCTCTCTCTCTCTTTCTCTCTCTCCCTCTTTCTCTCTCTCTCCCTCTCTCTCTCTCTCTTTCTCTCTCTTTTTCTCCCTCTATCTATCTCTCTCTCTCTCTCTCTCTCTCTCTCTCTCTCTCCCCGCTTCACGGGTGCGGAACGGTGTTCGTATAAAACAATTAGATGCACCAACCAGAGCCACAGGGGCCTAGAAGACAGAAAGAGAGAGAGGAAACTTTACACGTTTAGCATTTCTCTCTGTCTCTCTCTTCCTTCGTCTTCCTTACTGTTTCTGTCTCTCTCTCTCTCATGTTGACTACACTCTGAAAAAGGTGGGAATGAAAATGTTGGCCAGATTGGTTAAGAGAAAGCGAGAGAGAGAGACGAGACGAGAGAGAGAGAGACGAGAAAGATGCGAGAGAGAGAGACGAGGAAGCGATGGAATAAAGATAGCAGAAAAGAAGAAGAAGAACGAAGAACCAAAAGCGAGGATTAGCCAAAGGGGGTGGAAAAAAAAGTGAAGAGAGGAATGCTGAGTCGTGCTGGGAATGGCAGATGGCTTATACAAGAATGGAGGGGGGAGGGGGATTGAGAAGAGGAGAGGGCTTTTGAGAAAGAGAGAAAGAAAGAGAGAGAGAGAGAACGAGAAGGAGAGAAAAGAGAGAGAAAGAGAGAGAGAATGAGAAAAAAAGAGATAAAGTGAGCAAAAGAGAAAGAAAGAAAGGAAGAGAAACTGAAAGAGAGAGAAAGAGAGAGAGAGAGAGAGAGAGAGAGAGAGAGAGAGTCTAAAGAGGGGGACGTGGTTGACGGGAGATAGAGGAGTACAACTAAACAGCTACAGAGATATCTCGGCTCTGTTTGGCTGTCATGTATTCATGAGTTGAACGAGAGAGAAGTAGGAGGGATGGAAAGACAATGATAGAGATAAGGAGAGAGAACGAGAGAGTAACAGAGACAGAGAGAAGGAGAGAGTAACAGAGACAGAGAGAAGGAGAGAGAAACAGAGAAAGAAAGATTTCTCACTCTTTGCACTGCTTTTGCGCAATCAGCCCATTCAGATATGCATTCATATGTAGTACTATAGC
>CALZFC010000004.1:645000-662500 GCA_945643635.1 Allodiplogaster sudhausi
AGAGAGAGTGTGACAGCGATAGACACAGAGAGAGACGACCAAAAGATGAGATATTATAAATGAAGTAGGCCAGGATTGGACACAAAGCAATAATGAGGCGAGAGAAAACGTTAACAAACTAGAACGACAAGGATAGAAAGAGGTAGAAAGGAAGGAGTCAGAGAACAGAGAGAGAGAGAGGGAGATAATGGAGTAAGAAAGAGAGGGAGAGAGAGCGAGAGAGAGAGAGAGAGCGAAATAGGTCCATATCGCAGGTCGTTTCAGCCATTCCCTTAGGATGGCAGTGGACATCGGAACGTTTATGGTTAACTGAATAGGCAGGCTGGCAGTGGCAATGACAGAAGGCGGGCGGACAACAACAGAAGAGAGTGAGAGATGGAGGGAGAGAGAGAGAGTGTGAGTTAGAGAGAAAGAGAGAGAGTAAGAGAGAGAGAGAGAGGCAGAGAGAACGAGAAAGGGATAGAGAGATTCATCTGTTTTCTCAGGGAAGAACCAAGCGAGAAATGAATAAGAAAGGCGGAGAACTTGGAAAGTAACACAAAGAAATTAATAATATAAATAAGATCAACAGGTTAAGGAGTAAAAATGCATAAGAAAAAAATCGTTTTTACTGCCCTAATAAGGCTTTAAAAATTTTCTGCAGTGCAATCGAGAGCCTGATACAGTGCAGGAACACAAACAACGTACTCGATAGAGAAGGGGAGAAAGAGAGAGAAGCTTGCTAGGGGGTTGGGGGATTAGGGAGTAAAGGGGAGGAGTTGAAGGAAGGAGTGGGAGGAGAGGGCGGAGCATGTGTGAGAAGGAGGAGTAGAGGGAGGCGTGGCTTAAATGAGAGCAGGAGGCGCTTCTCTCTCTTCTCACTCAGAACACGACAATGATGCTCTGGTTCTAATACTTGTCTCTCTCTCTCTCTCTCCTTCTATCTCTCTGTATTATTTGTCTGTCTTATTCTCCTCCGAAGATACGACCAAGAAACGCTCTCCATATATTTCCTGAAATCTTTCTATTGTTTTATTGTTGTATTGTTTTTTCTCTTATTCGCTCGTTGTCTCTCTCTCTCTCTTTATCTTTTCCTCTCTATCGTACTCTTTCCGCCTTCTTCGCGAATAACGTGAACGGACGTTCCCACATGCTCAGAGGATTCAATGACCTTTCTCTCTCTCTCTCTCTCTCTCTCTCTCTCTCTCTCTCTCTCTCTCTCTTTCTCACTCTCTTTTTTCTCCCTGTAGATTTTTTCGAACGATCAGTTCAACACCTTTCCGCGTGAGCGACCAGACGGAAAGCCAACAAGGAGATCATGAGCGAGAGAGGGAGAGGCAGAGAAAGAGAGAGAGAGGGAGGGAGAGAGAAGAAGGATAGAGTGAGACAGACAGACAGAGAGACAGAGAGAGACAGACAGAGAGACAGAGAGAGAGAGATAGAGAGAGACACAGAGAGAGAGAGAGAGAAAATGAGAAATATAGGAAGCGAGGGAGAGATAGAGTGGACAACAGACTTGATGGCCCCCGTATTGCTCAATTTAGCGTGCAATACATACAAAGAGGAGGGCCATTCCGGCGGAAACCAAGACAGACTGACGCTATTTTCTCTCTTCTCGCTATTTCTCGCTATTTCTCTCCTACTTTCTCTCTCTCTCTTTCTTTCTTTTTTTATCTCTCACTCACTCTTTTTCGTTCTCTCTCCCTCTATCTCTCTTTCTCTCTCTCTTTTTCTTTTTATCTCTCGTTCTCTCTTTCTATGTCTCTTTCTCTTTCTCTGTCTCTCTCTCTTTCTTTCTCTCCCTTCCTCTCTCTTTCTCCATCCAACTTCTTTATCTCATTGTCAGCGGTCCTGATCGTCTGTACTCGGGGCAATTCAGCATCGTTGCCACCTGCCAGCCTCATAAACGACACACAACGAATCCGTACTGGGCTCGTTCTTAAGAGGGAGGAGAGAGAGAGAGAGAAACAAAGAGAAACAGAGAGAGGGAGGAGAGAAAGAAAGACAGAAAGGAGAGAGAGAGAGAGCGCAAACGACAAAGAGAAGGATAGAGAAAGAAAAGAACAAAGAGAAAGAGAGATAGAGTACCGTAATCATCAATTCTCATTGACACGGTCGTTATCGAGACGATTGCAGAGGAACTTACTGACTTGAATACGTCTCTTTATCTCTCTCTCTATATCTCTCTCGCTCTCTCTCTTCATCTTCACTCCTCTTTATCTTTCTCTCTCCAGCAATTAAATTGGTCATTGAATCTAACCGACTTGAGAGATCGGCTGATGTGAGAGATATTCTGTACCCCAAAATGTACTGGATCCTTTGGCTACAGATTTTCAAGCATTACTTCACGGAGATATGCAGCAAAAAAGATCCACTAGAAACCACATATTAACCAGTTGCATTTTCTGTTTAAGGAAAGGTATCACCAAATTTCACGCTCACAATTAAATATGCGTTGTTGCATTTTTAATCATAAATTTACTTATTATCAGCTATTATTCATATCTGAGAATAAAAGAAAAAGTTAAAAAAAAATTCACAACGAGAGAAATAGCAGATGACATAAGATTCGATCTGACATTTCAATTCTCCGCCAGATTCAGTCCATATAATTTTTTAAAGTCTACCTATTTACATATAGGTATGTATATATTGTCATGCCGGCAGGAGCAGTGTTAAGCGCAAAATATTGACAGCGGGAATAATTTGCAAGAATTAAAGTCAAAATTCACGAGATATTAGGCTTCTTATACTCTAAGAGTCTGCAAACAGAAAAACACAAACGCGTGCTATTTAGACTATTAAGTAGACAATTGCCGAAATAAAACCACAGTGATCCTTCGCACAGTAATTATTCGGCTGGTAGACAGCATCTAATATATGGAGTAAGTGAATAAAGAAGATGTTCTTCCCGAAAAATATTGAGCTTATTTCACGATTAAGAAATAAAGTTTAGATAGAAAGAGGAATGGCGAGAGAGAGAGAGAGAACGAAAGAATAGACATTTCCATTCTCAGCCAGAATCAGCCTATATTATTTTTTTAATCTACCTATATACATGTAAATATGTACATTGTCATACAATTAAGAACATTATTCGTGAAAGATTGATAGTGGGACCAATTTGTAAGACTTTAAGCTAGAATTCACGCATTAATACTTTTCTGTTTATAGGATAATACCATAAGAACGCGATCGTTGTACAAATCGCATGTCGGGTAGACCCCGAGTAATATGTAGACAATTGACACAATAAAACCGCCGTGACCCAGCGCTTTCTCACAACAACAAACATTAAATCTATCCACGTCGCTTGGCGCTTGGAATTTCCATAAAAAAAATTGGACATGAGACTGTTTCTCGATACAGAAATAAAGTTTAGATAGAAAGAGGAATAGAGAGAGAGAGAGAGAGAGGAAGAAGACACAGGCCAACTCTTTGCAAATTAAGATAGAATGAGATTTAGAGAGAGAGAACGAGAGAGAAAGAGAAAAGAGAGAGAGGGAGAGAGTGGTTAAAAAAGAGCGAGAGAAAGATGGAGAAATTGCAGTAATAGTCGAGAAATGGCTTGCCGTTATGCCTTTCTTCTTGGAAATACCCAATGCATTGCTACCGGATTTATTTTGTTCCAGGCAAAACATACTTCTTCAAATTTCTTTTTTTTAAACGCCTGCTTGGCTTACTTTATTATGTATTTACATATTATCATTAATACTATTGTATCTTCAAAGGGATACCTATGGTTAATGAGTTGCTGAGGCCTATTATTCATTTGTACATTTAAAACATAATGAAGAAAAAAGAATTAAACTTTTTTTATAACGAGAGAAATAGAAGACGTTGTGAAATTCAAAGGGACTTTTCTCGTCTCTGCCAGAATTGGTCTAGAAAAATTAACGGCGGGATTAATTTGTAAGAGTTTCAAAGTTAGAATATTTTACATAATGTATTTGAATACCCAATGGAGCGGAACCTGAAGCGCATATTATCCAGGTACACATTACAATACAGTCAATTGATACAATAAAACCACCGTGAACCAGCGCTTTTTTGTTAGATAACCCTTTGGCTCGCAGCTAGCAATAAAGTTTGAATATAAAGAGGAATAGAGATTAATCAATGTATATAAATACATAGAGAAAGAGGGCAACTCTTTGCAAGTTGAGATGGAAAGAGTTGTAGAACGAGATGTAGAGAGAGAGAGAAAATGAGGGAGTGAGAGTGAAAAAGGAGGGGGAGATAGAGAAAAGAAAGAGAGTGTGTGAAAATAGGGGGAGAGAAAGAAAGAAGAGGAAGGGAGAGAGAGTAAGAGAAATAGCAGTAAGTGTTGTCACGATATTACTAATCAGTCCGGCGCCGCTCACCGACTTGTCGCGGTACCCTCTATGGAATGGCGACGTTTTGGTTGCCCTTGGCCCGAGAAAGCAAGAAAGAGGGAGAGAGAGGAGAGAAAGAGAGCAAGAAAGAGAGAGAGAGGGAGAGAGAGAGACAGAGATAAAGAGGGAGAAATAGAGCAAGAGATAGAGGGAGAAAGAGAACGAGAGAAAAACTATGGTCAAGGAGACATAGAAAAACAGAGAGAGAACGGGAACAAGCAACATTCCAAGGGTTCTGTTTGAATGGCAGATGACGTGGAGGAAACATGCAAAAAGGTAGAAAAACTAGAGAGGGAGAGAGAGGCAGCGAGTGACAGAAGGTGAGAGAGAGAGAGGAAAAGAGAGAGACAGAACGCGAGATAAAGAGAAAGCAACAGCTAGAGAGAGAAAGAGAGAGAGAGAGAGAGAAAGAGAGAGCGAGAGAGAGAGAGAGCGCGAGAGAGAGAGAGAGAGAGAGAGAGATACAGAGAGAGGACAAAAGGTAGAGAGTGACCGAAAGGATGAAAAAGAGATGAGGAAAAGAAAGTGCATTTTATAAAATTCTCTCGAACGCTGCAAATTTTACACCGAATATGTACATACGTAATTATAGTGAAAAAGCGTGATATCATATCGTAATGCTAGCAGCAATATAATAAAACGATTGTAAGAATTTTTTATGGATAAGAATGAGAGAGAGAGAGAGAGAAATATGTAGGAGAGTAGAAAAAATTAAGTTTTAAGTGAATATATCATACAAATGTATGTATGTACATACATCCATATACACATATCCATTAATCTGGAATGGGGAACTCGTTTTCTTATGGTTCAGCAAGTTGATTGAGAGCAAGAAGAGCAAGTGAAAACGAGATACATATGTATGTACATATGTGATATGCATGCATTATTCAAGGGACGCGTTCCATTCACTTTCACCCGATATTAGGAATAAACAATCATTTTCCGTCTCATATCTTCGTCGGCTCCTTTTTACTACCAAAAATCAACCAGCTGCTGACTTTAAAAAAATGCCGAGAAAAACTAAACGAAAACCAGAGGTTAGTGAAACAATGGGAAAAGGTCAAGGAAAATATAGAGAGATATATGAGAAAAAAAAATTGTTGACTCTTGAAAGAAGTTCATTTATATAGTCTAAAACATCAAAGGAAGGTCTAGATAAATAGTATATGCCCTTGCGAGTTAGAACGGGGACGGCGCACTCTGGGATGCCAACAAGAAAGGGATAGAAAGAAATTCGGCGCGCGCCAAATCAGATCGGAGCGGGGGAGGGGGTGGCACATTTAAAGGTTTGTGCAGATCTCTCATGAGAGGAAATGTGCGCATCCTACAATATGCGAGAGTTCTCTTGCAAGCTTCTGAATTCCAACGAAGAAGGATCTCGAAAAAAAATATAATCAAGTCGAGATCATTGAAGAACTCGACTCTTGTCTTATCTCGACTTCATCCGATAAAGCCAGGAAGAGATAAATGAGATAGAAAGGCAAAAAGAAAGAGAGAGACAAGAAAGAGAGAGAAACGGAGAGAGAGAGAGTGGATGAGAGAGAGAAAACAAGAGTGAGATAAAAAGACTGATTTGAACAAGTATTGAAGGCCACATGTTATAGATGTAGAATGTAAACTGATTGATTTGCATCATGTTAGAGAATTATTTGAACAAGGTCGCTGCATAAGCGTGATGCAAGGTAATTAATGTAAATTAATTAAATTAAATATGTACAAAACATATATGACCTTACAATGTAAATGAAAGAAAATGTGTAAGGGGAATATGTACTTTTACGAGGCAAATTAATGTATACATATGTATGTATATGTAGGCAAACTTTTGCGTAAATGACATGAGAAAATAAGAAAGAAAAAAGAAGAGGAAGAATGATAGGAGAACAGAGAGCAATGTTTATCCTGCACGAGCTTGTCGGACATGAACTGAAGACAGGAAACGAGAAATGGAGAGAGAGAGAGAGAGAGTGGGCAAGAGAAATAGAGAGAAAGTGGGCAAGAGCGAAGGAAATCGAGAGAGAGAGAGAATGGGAGAATGGGAGGCAGTGACAGGTAAAAGAGAGAAGGACTATGTATGTAGTTAAAAATTATTTTGATGAACTTGTGAATTTCGAAAATATTTTCAATGTAGAAGAAAAACAGTTTATAAAACAAAAATAAAAGTAGAGAAGGTTGGAAAGAGAGAGAGAGATAGCGAGATAAAGAGAGAGATGGAGAAAGAGAGAGATATAGAGAAGGAGTGGGAGCAAGTCTTATTACCTCTGGCAGCCGCTCACTTTTTCAACAACTGCAGCTTGGCTTGCTTTTCACTCTCTCTCTCCATCGCTCTCGATCTCGTTTTTTTTCCTCTCTTCACCATATTCTCCCTCATCTCTTCTCGCTTCTAGAGACGGAGCAGCTTCAGTGATAAAGAATCGGTGTGAGTGAGAGAATGGAGAATATGAGAAGAAAGATAGGGACAGTTGAAAGAGAAGAAGAAGAAAGCATTCAGAAAGAAAAGAGCGAGAGAGAAAGAGAGAGAGAGAAAGAGAGAGAGAGAGAGCGAGAGAGAGACAGAGAAAGAGAGTAATGATGGACGATATCTCCACCAAACTCCAAGCCATGGATAAATGAGTGAGTGAATGGACGAATATTCATTGTCACCTCTCTCTTGGACGAGCTCTTCTTTCCAATATCTGGCTCTCTCTCTCTCTCTATATATATATATATATATATAGAGAGAGAGAGAGAGAGAGAGAGAGTGAAGAGAGACTAAGAGAGAGAGAAGAGAGAGAGAAGAGAGAGAGAGAAGGAGAGAGAGAAAGAGGAGAGATGAGAGAAAGAGAGAGAGAGAGAGAGAGAGAAGGATAGAAAGAGAGAGAGAGAGAAAGGAAGAGAGGAGGAGAAAGAGAGAAAATGTATGGAACAAAAAAATATGCCCAGCATCTTTTCCACCGACTTTAGCCTGAGGGCAACTGCCAACCAACAGTTAATGTTCTTCCACGTTTATCAACTCCAGGTAGCAGCACTCACAACCGGGAAGAGAGTAGAAGAGAGGGAATTGAAAGAGTGACAGAGAAACAGAGAGATTAAGATAGATAGAGAGAGAGAGAGAGAGAGAGAGAAAGAGAGAGAGAGAATGAGAGAGTGAAAGAGAATTAATTGTAGAATAGAAAGAGCGAACGAGCGTTCGTCCTACATTCATCGAATATTGGATTCATTTTTAGAATAAAAGCTCTTAGAATAATGCAAAACCACGCGGCAAAATGTGAATGCTTACCGACCTAGTTAAGGCAACAATTTAATCAAGGGAAACTTCTACTTCCGATCAAAAACGTTAAGAGACAAAGACCAGATCACAGATGTGTGTCCGTGCAAACCATTCTTTTTTTTTTGCTACAACATTCCCTTTTTCTCCCTTTCTCCCTCTTTCTATCTTTCTCTCTCTTTCTCTTACCTCTCTGCCACACTCTCTCTCTCTCTCTTACCTATTCCCTTCTCTCGCACCCTTATCATCCTCTCTCTCTATCTCTCTCTCTCTCTTTCTCTCTCTCTTTCTCTCTCTCTCTCTCTCTCTCTCTCTCTCTCTCTTCGGAAGCATGCTCATATCCAAGTCCACAACTGGTGGCCGTGTGGGTTCATGAACGAGAGAATGGCTGATCGCTTCCTACTTCTTGACAAACATTCATCGACTTCATATCTCTGCCTCCTTCTCTCTCTCTGGCTCTCTCTCGGTCACTCTCTCTCACACTCACTCTCTCACTCTCTCAAGCTCTCTTTTCTCTCACACCCCCTCACACTCTTTCTCTCTCTCTCTCTCACTCTCTCTCTCTCGTTCCCCACTCTTTCTCACTCACCTTGCACGCTTCATGATCTCTCTCTCTCCTAATATCCAATAGTTTCTCTCTTCATTCTTCCTGCAGTCATCTTTGTCTGCTTCCTTCACAGTCCAGCCACCCTGTGAAAGCTGCCTTAGTAATCCGAGAGGAACGACAGAGAGAGGGGGAGAAAGAAATAAGGAGATAGAGAGAGAGAGGCAAAGAGAGAAAGAAAGAAAGAGAGAGTGAGAGAGAAAGAGATCGCGTATCGGCGATGCACAAGCTCATGCCGGCCAAGCAGAGGTTGACACTAGAGATACTGAGAAAGAGAGAACACGAGATAATTAGAGAAAGAAATGTAGCAAAGGATGGTTGTAGAACTCAAAAGATACATATACCCAAGGAGAGGAGCACCATTTCCCAAGCGACTATCATGTCCACTTCTGATCTTATTATATATCTATTGGAACTGTGTGTTTGGGGTCAATAACGTGCGATTTTTGTCCGGCATTCCTTGACCTCTTCCTCTCTCATACTATGTACAGTTCATCACTAGCTATCCGTTGGAGTCATTTATATCCACGCCCCCCCCCCCCCCCCACTTGAAATGAACGCCCCAACTATCACGTCTTGAAACTAAAAATGTAGAAAGTAAAAAGTAAATTTAATGTGCTTATTTATCGTTTACATATGAGAAGTGTTTCCACGCGTGATCAGATAAGTCCTCTTTTCCCCAGATTGTACAATTTGAAAAGGACACAAATACTTTTTTTTTAAGATATGAGAAAAATGATTACAGAAGTTGAGTGTGGACACTGATTGAATATATCGAGTTCTCCGAGCACCATTTGGAAATGAGAAGTGGTGGGAAAATGTAAGAGGGAAGTTTTTTTTTTGTAAAAAAGAAACAATAAATACAGTAACTAAATTATAATAAAAATAAAGAAGCGGAAATGAATTCGTTGATCTGAGGAGTTTTGTTCATATGCCTGAAGAATTGAGTAGAAGAAAAAAAGATTAAAGAAAGACCGCCTGGTTCAATTCTCTCTTCTCGGGTACAGAGGCAGCAGTCATTGGGCTAATTTCAGTGCCTTTCTCCATGGCTCTTGGCGACTTTCTCTCCTGCAGCGCTTTTCATTAAAAGGCGAGAAGAGGAGCGAACAAGTTACTGGAGCTAGTACAACACTTGGGAATTAGGGAAGGGAGGGAGAGAGAGAGAGAGAGAGTCAAGGAGATTGAGAGAATAGCGACATAGAGAGAGAGAACTGAAAGATAGAGAGATAGAGAAACAGAATAGAGAGATATATATATAGAGAGAGAGAGAGAGAGCGCGCGAGAGAGAGAGACAGAGAGCGAGAGAGAATGGCGAGTTAGAAGCCCCGCCATCCGAGCAAAATGAAGTGTCGCGCCTGGCCACTGCAGATTGGCGACATGCCAATACGGAGAAGAGAGGAATGGACAGAGAAGGGGAGGAAGAGAAGAGGAGAGAGAGAGACAGACAGAGAGAGAGAGAACGAGATGGAGAGAGATAGTGAAGTGATAGAGACAGGAAGACACAGAGAGCGGAGGAAGATTAAAAGAGAGATAAGCATTGTGATAAATGCAGTGGTTGTGCAAAGTCCGAGAGTTGGTAGTATGAAGTATGACTTGGATTCGAAGAGAGATTTTGGCAAGAAAAGAGAATGATACACTGATAGGAGAGATAATTCATGGCGGAGCCATGAGAGATTGAGAGAGTCAGACGAGGAAAAGAGAGTTTGAGCAAGAGAATGAGAGAAGAGAGCGACAGAAAGAGAGAAAGAGAGTGTTAGGGAAAGAGTTAGAGAAAGAGCGTAAAATTCCTCAGGGTCCGGAAGTGCCTTGATGCTGCCGCCACTGGTGGAAGAGGCGACAAAATGAGAAGCGACAAGGCGACAATGGAAGGCATTCCCTTGCGAGTGCTCTTGCTTTGGGGAAGAGAAGAGAGAGAGAGAAGAGAGAGAGAGAGAGAGAGAGAGAGAGAGAGAGAGAGAGAAAGAGAAAGAGAGAGAGAGAAAGAGAACTTAGAAGAGATAATGAAAGAGAGAGAGAGAGCGAGATTGAAGACAGAGATAGAGAGCAGAGACAAGAGAGGGACTGATGAATATAGGAGACACACAGAGAAAGATAATGAGAGAGAGGGAGAAACTAAGACGTCTAAAGGAAAAAAAGTACATACACGAGCTGTACAACAACTACATTCATTCTGCGGAACAAGAGTGAAAACAGCGCGACTTCTTCTTGTTTAGAAAGTATGAAGGAAAAGTGAATTCCAGATTGCTAACAGAGACCAGCCACAAATATTGGGGGAAAACTGCAATAAATTAAGTGGCGCATAAAGCAATGCATGTGGTTTTGAAGAGGCAGATTGAATCAAATTTGGCTGACAAATTGTGATGACCGTTCTGCCGTAGAAATAGAGGACATATAAATTAAATGTGCATTAGAAAAAGAGATATGAATGAATACTTGTTACGGCTGACTTGTTAATCTACTGACAAAACCTAAAACATCACAGTAGAGAGTTGCTAATTGCGTTCTTATCCGAGACAAGTCGTCGAATAAGTTTGTAAAACATTTTTTTCTCTTCATATATATTTCATCGTCTCATTTCCTACAAGCAACATGAAATTCAACGCTTTTGAAGAGGTATATAAAATTGAATAAAATAAAGCAATTCAAAATTTTTTTACTATCGCCTAAGAGTTTTAACTATCCGGCGAATAATTCTACAGTAGCGCTAGAGAACGAGTTTGAATGCGCTCATAAAGTTGCCAGTCGCTCGGTCGAGAGAGCATGCGAAAGAGGAGGGCGGCTCTGACATACCCTAACTAATTCTCTACCCGCCAGATTTCACGTTACTATTGCTCATAATGTAAACGAAGAAAATCGCTCAAACTTTCTGGTTACATGTTTTACTCCAAGATGAATATGTTCATATAGAAAAAAACTAAGGTTAATGATTCCCCGGATACCTCCTTTAACATAACAAATAGAAATGAGTTCTTTACAAAAGTCTCGCACGTGTTTGTAATGCAGAATTGAAAAAAATGAAAAGGTGGGATTTTTATGAAAAATGAACAAAACATTTCGAAAAATATAGTGTGTCTATACCCATTTATTACAAATGCTTACTAAAAAATTCTTTACAAAAAAAGAACTTCCAGAGAGGCCAGCCGATTCTCTGACCGGGACAACAAGTTCTGCCTAGTCACAAACGGTCGATATCATGAGCTTGATTTCGAGGTCTTTGTTTGGTATAACAATAAGAACTCCTTTAGATTTTTGAAAAGGCAATAAAGCCCAATTAATGCAAACAGTTGTTTTTTTAGGTGGTGCGCACAGATTGCGAGAAAAATATCTTCCGTACACGTTGACAAAGCCATTTTTATTGTTATATACATATTTGAATAATAATATTACATTCATATAATACATTTTTTTGAAGATAATATGACACACGTTTATTTTGACTAATCAAGTTTGATCAATAATAAATATTTTGTTCGTCCATTTCCTTGATCAATGAAAGACAATGAAGAAAATTCTAATTTTACTTTGCTTAAACTTTTTTTTAGGATATTAATTATTTGGAAATGATTTATTCATTTATTAAGTTTGTTTTTTTTTAAATTTTCCATATTCTATGTGACATTGACAGATCCAGAAGAGTGAAACGGGGCGGTTTTCATTTGGGTGCTCTATATAAGGCATTCGCATCGGGCTGAACAAATGATTCTTCCGCCAAGTTTTCCTTCATAAAATATGCATAGAGTTAGGTTTTCAACTGCACGCTCGCATTTTTAATCGTGTTTGTGCATAGATTTAAAACGAAAGAGATCTCCAATTTTATTTCTTTAAAATAAAGAGATCCAAATAGAGAGAGATATAGACAGGGAGAAGAAACAAGAGTGGTGAGAACAGAGAGAGAGAGAGAGAGGGGGAGAAAAAGAGAGAGGAAACAAGAGTGGTGAGAACTAGAGACTTAGACTATTAGAGCAAAATAGCCGTTCATTCCCACGCACTCTTTCCTTTGATAAGAAAATGTCGATGTAACGCGGAAAAAAATTTTTGTGTTCAACTTTGGATGATAAAAAGTAGATTTGTGCAAATAAATAATGTTTCTATTTAGCATAATTGCAACATTTGCGAGGGAATAGAGCGTCGATACACAAGAGATTCAGCGGTGTAAAAGCGCGAAAACTCACTGAAATAAGAGTTATTAGTTTTTATCACTAAACCAGCAAATGAGACGGAATGGAGTCTCCAGGAAATGGAAGAGGAAAGATGAGGAGCAAAAAAAGCAAGGTTGTGCTTATCTCGCTCTTTCTCTTAATATAATCCCAGTTGCCGACCGCTCGCATTTATTGTGAGAGAAGTAAGAGAGAGAGAGAGAGAGAGAGAGAGAGAGAGAGAGAGAGAAGGATCGAGAAAGGGAGAAAGAGAAAGATAAAGGAAAAGAGAGCTAGAGGGAGTGAGAGTGAGTGAGAGAGAGAGAAAGAGACAAATAGATTCTTTCCATTCCTCCAATAAAACAATTACTATTGTTAACTTACCGTATTTTCTCTATTAGTGCCCCCGAGGGCGCTATTTTTTCAATACCCTTGCGAGAGGGGGGCACTATTAGAGGGGGGGGGGGTTCTATTAGAGTGAGGGGTACTATTTTTCAATGCGATTGCCTATACTTTTGCTAACAACATTTTATTCAATAAAAATAAAGATTTCTACCTAGGCCTGAATGGAAACATCACCGGAATATCAGCGTTAACGTATATTTTGAATGAATTTGCAATAAGTTTCTTGGGAAGAGCACCGCATGCCTCAAAGATTCATCCGAAGTACGAATCGAGCTGAGGTATTTGACCATTTGTGGGGGGCACTATTGGAGGGGGGGGGGGGTTCTATTAGAGGGAGGGGTTCTATTTTTCAATACCCTTGCGAGAGGGGGGCACTATTAGAGGGGGGGGGGTTCTAATAGAGGGAGGGGCACTAATAGAGAAAATACGGTAAGTAATATATATACAAAAAAGTATGATGTGTTCGGGTATGTCAAGCGGAATGCATGACAAAGAGCGAATGCCGGATGTGTCATCAAATAAAGCTTCATTCGTGTCGGGACCTCGCGGAATTCTCCGTTCAAATTTGCATAACAATTAGCTGTTGAAAGGGCGTTAAGATCGTGACAGCGGGCGAGATTGCGAGCGTTTATAGAGACAGAAAGAAAAAGAACAAGAGATAGAGCGTGAGAAAGAGAGTGAGAGAACGAGAGAGAGAGATAAAGAGAGGGTGAGATAGTGCGAGAAAGAGAGAGAGATCCTAAGAAAGAGAGTAAGAGAATGGGAGAGAGAGTGAGAGAGCGAGAGAGAAAGCGTGACAAAGAGAGTGAGAGCCTGCGAGGGAAAGAAAGAGAAATTGAGGCCTCAAACAGAGGTCAAAATCTACTCAACTTGTAGACATTTCAGGCTTAGAAGGAAGAAGAGGAAGGATAAGACGAAAGAGAAAGACGTACAATCTCACAGACTCGGTAGCGCCTGGCTGTGGCCAGCAACTTTGGCTAGGGATAAGCCCTAAATCCAAGGGATCTACCACGGTTGTGGATTTGGATTGGAGAGAGGGAGAGAGAAAGAGAGAGAGAGATAGAGAGATAGGAAGAGAGTGAGAGAGTAAGAAGGAGAGAGCGAGTGAGAGAATGAGAGAGTAAGAGAGAGAGAGAGAGAGAGAGAGAGAGATAGTGAAAGAGGTAAACAACAAGACAGTTTAAAGTCATCGAAAACACAATCACATTCTCATTCCCACGCTCAGTTCTTTAAACGACAGTAAACTTTTTTTTCCAGCCATTCCCTTATCTCGACCAGGCTGTCTCTATCTCTTGATCTTTCTCTCTGTCTATCTGTCTTTATTTTCCTCGCTCACTTAATCTGTCTCACTCTCTCACTTCTTGTCACATTCTCTCTCTATCTCTTTCTAACTTGGTTGTCCTGAATGACTTGGAAGGACACTTCTTTGCTCTTCGCGCAACTACGACTGCCCCTAAATGCGGCCATAAATCTGTCTATCACCTTGTCTCTCTCTCTCTCTTCGAGGAACTAGGGGTGCTAAATGGGGAAAAGAGGTGGCTATAGCGGGCAGAGTGTTCGAGCAGGAGGACGGCTTAATGGAAGGATGGAAAGCATTCTCGGTGGTGAGGTGAAAGAGAGAGAGAGGGAGAGAGAGAGAAACCATAGGATGGATAACGAGAAAAGGGAGAGAGGGAGGAAGAGAAAAGAGAAATGGAACATTATCAACAAGTGGCAACGAGGCGCTATCATTCAGAGCTTGATAAAAGCTTGGAGGAAGAGAACGTTGGAGAAAGAAAGAAGAACAGAGATTGAGAGCGGCAGAGAGATAGAGAGGGGAGAGCGAGAGAGAGAGAGAGAGAGAGAGGAGAGAGAGAGAGGGGGAAGAAAGATAGGCTGACCTGTTGATGGTTAATGCCCAGTGCCTGACGAGGAAACATGCTCCCGGCAGTATTCATAACACGAATGAAAGGTAAGAAAAGAAGGGCATAAGTTATTGACAGAGAGCATCGGAAACGGGTCGAACATGTGATCAACTACCGTAGGTATGGAGGATTGAGTCAGGAAGAGAGAGAGAGAGAGAGAGAGAGAGAGAAAGAGAGAGAGAAAGAGAAAGAGGAAGAGAGAGATGAAGAGGATGTGGGAAGAAGAGGGTTAGAATCAAATGAGAAGATAAGAAAATGCTTCCACGAATGATTTTTTTTTGACTCCTAGCTTGCGCGAAAGCGCTCTTATGGTTAGAAGGGCGAAAGCTACTCTAGACCCGTAATTGACCCGAAAAAATCCCTCGGGAGAGTTAAGGATTATCTTTTCAAAAGTGGACGGCTCTTCCTACTGATTGAAAAGATTGTCAAAGAATAAGGAAACCTTTCTTTCTTTTCCAACTTTCACATCTCCACTTTTTTTTCGCGCCGTCGGATTTTGGCTATTCCACTTGTTTCTCTCTTACTCTCTTTCTCTCTCACTCTGTCTCCCTCTCTGTCTCCCTCTCTCTCTCTTTCTCTCTCTCTTTCTCTCCCTCTCTTTCTCTTTCACTCTCTCTCTCTCTCTTCTCCTATTCATCCTCTCTTATACGGAACATATGGCATCACTTTCCTCCTGAAAAAGATAAAAGAGCCGAGAAAGAGGAAAAAAGAAGGAAACGAACGAATAGCAAAGTCATCTGCACCAAGTGGTGGATTTGCACAACCCTTTATAAGAATACTGAGGGGAGCAAGACAGGAAAGGAACGGAACGAAACGAAAGAAGTAAAATATAAGCAGGGCCGTAATCCTTGCTGGATATAGTTGAATAGGGATTAACTCGGGGGGGGGGCATACCGCAATGTGAGACAAAGAGTGTCCTAAGGTCAACAGAAGCAAAGGAAAAAATATATATGTATATCTACATATACATATAAACACAAAGAAACTAAACATTGTGCTACTTTCCAAAAAAAAAAACACTAAACTAGATGGTACCCTCGAGATGATTCAACCGGAAAAATGGGAAAAAAAATGTTTCGATAATTGTGTTTGGCGCATTGGTATGACGTCGCCGTGGGATGTAGTGATTTTTTTTTAACAGAGAGAGATAAGGAGAGAAAACGTGAGTGAGAGAGAGAGAGGGGAGAGATAGATTTAGAGAAAGGGAGTGAGAGAGAACGAGAGAGAGGGAACAAGAGAGAGAACAAGAGAGAGAGAGAAAGAACGAGAGAGAGAGAGAGAGTGAGAGAGATGTAGATTGAGAAAACAGAGCACTCTCCGACAAGTATAATTGAGCGTGGTGACACGCGCAGTCCTGTTCATTTGGCTCGACTGCCATGACTCATGATTGGTTGCGCCGTTTTTATCTTTCTCTCTATCTCTATTTCTCTCTCGCTCTCTCGCTCACTCTTGATCTTCTTCCCTCTCTGTCTCTCTCTCTCCCTCTCTCTTTCTCTCTTTCTTCTCCTTCAATCCCTTTATCTTACGCACAATAAATTCATTGACGATCTAATAATGTTAAGCTGTAAAAACCGACGGCACTCTGCATCTCCTTCTCTTTTTTTGCCTACATACATACATACATATATACTTTGCAAGAAATAGTAGCCAGCAAGCCTCACTCGAACTCTTCGTCTGTCACACGTGGTGACAATGAAAAGGAAAAGAAGAAGAAGAAAGAGAGAGAGAGAGAGAGAGAGAGAGAGTGAGAGAGTGAGAGAGAGAGGGAGAGAGAGAGGGATAGAGGGGGAGAGAGAGAGAGAGAGAGGTAACAATTGATGAGAGAGAGAGGCAAAGAAACAAAAAGCGACGAGACATCAATGAGAGAGTGAGAGATGCAGAGAAGTAAGAGAACATCCAATTCAGGCAGCGGCGCTAGCGTACGAGACGTTTTCTTCATTTATAGGCGTCTGAATATTTCATCAGAGCGGAAACGCCAAGAAGACAAGAATAGGACATGTTGAGCATCGAGGTATAGAGGAGGAGAGGGGGGGGGGAGAAAGAGAGGGAGAAGGAAAGAGAGGAGAATAGAAAGAGAGGGCGAGAGAAAGAGAAGGCGAAAGAAAGAGAGGGCGAGAGATAGAGAACGCGAGAGAAAGAGAGAGCGCGAGAAAGAGAGAGTGAGAGGGGAGACCGAGAGAGAAACGAAGAGCTTGAGGGCGAGAGGACAATGTAAAAAAACTCGAGAAAAGCAACGAAGTATCATCGATAGATCGAGAATGCCAAGCACTTCTAATAGGCTCGCATAGTAAAACCACCTTCATAAATCCTCCGAGAAAAAAAATCATAATTGACGGAAATTCATGTATAAGTTATTCGGCTAAAAGTAATCATTTTACTAGCGCCAGCAGGTGAAAAAGGCTGCTTTTCTGCAGCTTTACTGGAGTGGCTATTTATAGCAAGAATCACATTCTTTACAGAATAGTAATTTCTCACTCTCACTCTCTCTCTCTCTCTTTCTCTCTTTCTCTCTATCTCTCTCTTTCCCTCTCTCTTGCGCTCTCTCTCCCTCTGTCTCTTTTTCTCTCTTGCTCTCTCGTTTTAATTCTTAGAATGTTGATAGTATCGCGATGTGAAAGTGAGGCAGTAATAAAATGAGGCAAAAAAGGTTATCACCAGGTGGGTGGTGTGAGAGACTATTATAGACTCAAGTGTGTGCGACTTGAGCCATTAGGCGCGTAGTTTCTCTCGCTGATGAGAATAAGATAGGGAAAGAAGGGGGGGGGGTTAGAGGTGCCGAAGGGAAAGATATGGAGAGGGTGCGAGGAAAAGGGGTGAGAAAGGGGTATAAGGAAGGGGTTTTATCA
>CALZFC010000004.1:665000-692500 GCA_945643635.1 Allodiplogaster sudhausi
ACCTTGGGTTTATTCGAGGCTGGCACAGTTTTGCTCGCATTATCAGTGAACAGACAACAAGGTCTATCTAGGGGCTGATAACCGAGAGAAGAGTCAGGGATGTTCTTGCCTAATCGCAATCTCTCTCTTCCTCATGCTATTTCTCTCTCTCTTTCTTTCGCTATTTCTCTCTCTCTCTCTCCCTCTTATTTCCTCTCTTTCATGACCGTGGGAACGAGGTAATTATGGCGTATGAGTAATTAAAAGCGGAGAGACTTCGCTGGGGCGCAAGAACATCGAACAGACAAATGAATAACAAGGCACTTATGGTCAGAATGGAAGGGCGTGGTGCTAATGGTGAAAAGCCGGATCTCAGAGATCTCATAGATCCACCCTCTCTTAAGAAAAATTTTGCTATCTAGAAAGGCAACAAGCGGACGACACTTTGAAAAAAAGCAGAAAGAAAGGAAGAAGAAATGATTCATATAATTTACATTATCGTTTACATCGCCTTTTCTCTTTCGTCCAAGTAAAATCCGGCGGAATCTCATTTATTTTTGTTTAAAAAATAAATGAAAACAGACGAAAAGAATAGAAAGACATAATAAGGTTAACACGAATTTAACTTCACAAGCTTGCTTTTGTTATTAACATACATGTAATTTTTCCTCTATAAAAAATTAAATTTCTACGAGCTTGGAGAGTAAACGAATTTGCTATTTTGCAGAGCAACGCTGGCCACTGTACTCGAGAGAGGAAAGTTCGGCAAACAAAGTTTTCTTTAACGACGGGTATGATGATTAGGATTCGACAGTGTATTTCAAGGCACTGACCCGGTGCTTTTCTGCCGCGATTTACCTTCATATTGCTGAGATTTGAATGTTTTGCGATTAGTTATTATCTTTGTGGATTAAAATAGCAGCAGTCTTATATTGCGCTGTCTTATATATTACATGTCTATGTACATATGTGCATCGTTTCTCAGCAATGCTACAAAGTTTAATGACGAAGAAAAAAAGAAAGGATAGATAACAGAGCATGTTTAAACATTAACATACCTGGGAGCACTTTTCCGCTATAAGTTTCATTCCTGGCATCTATGCACAAGAGTGCAAACAAACTTTTTTTAAACACAGGACTGACTATTAAGATTTGACAGTGAACGATTCAAGGCAGGATCGGTGTTTTTCTACGGCGATGAACCTTAACCTCGCTGAGATTTGACGCCTTGGGGCTGGTCTTACGCTCCTAGAACTAAACTTATCCATAAATATTTGGTTTCTCTCTCTATCTCTCACTCTCGTACCGTCTTTCTCTGTCTCTCTCCCTCACTCTCCCTCTCTCTATCTTCATAATTCCAACTGCCCTCCAGCTGTCTCATGCATCTCATAATGTCGTGATTTCGCCTGGTACGTATCCTGAATTATTGAGGAAAATGCATTTGAAAAATTAAAAATTTTTATAAGAGAAAAAAAATTGTGAGATGTGAATGTTGAAAATAATCAGCTTTATTCATAATAACAAGTAAGAACAAGTAACAAATAACTCGACATTCAACGGCGAATATGCCCGGGATTCATAAAAAAAATAACAAAGAAAATAAGCTTCATCACAGCAATATTTTACCCCAATTTCTAGCGCTCTCTTCTCCGACTTTTTCCATCTTCCATTCCTCTTTTCACACCATGATTCTCTCCATTCTACCTCCATTTCAGTCCACTCGTACTCTTCTTACTTGAATTGTTGTTCTGATTCGTGATACTGCAAATCCTTATGTATTATTAAAACCTATTTTTATTTAATTTTTCTACTACATATCTCTTCATTTGAAAATTAATAATTAATATTAATTATTTTTCGACCATTTGAACTTATTAAACTGAGGAGGGCATAATTTTTCCAATCGTTGCTTGAGATCGCTTCACACTCTTATCCATTTATCACGGGCGCGAACATCCATTGAACATTTATCACTCTTATATGGAACATACAGCGAAGAATCGCTAGACCTCGCTATACTATAAGCCGAAAAGTGGCAACTTCCATAAAAGAAGAGGAAGAGAGCAAAAGAGGAACAATTTGATCGTTGATCATATTGCTCCTCATATATTGATCATTCATGTTTTAGAAGTAAATGATATAAAAATGGAATAACTAAATTGTTTAAAAACACATTCGATGCCCTGTGGTTTGCATCCGCCGCAAAAGTATATGGAGATGAAGCGACTTCAAGCTATGCTGACAATGAGTCCAGCTGCCAAATAGCAAATAATAAATTTAATATAATCGACGATTCTATGATATCAAGTTAATAAGTTCATATTAGCAAATCTGTAGATTATCTTCATATTTTTTGGAATTACGCTCCAGTAAAAGATGCCTCGATCTTTCAATAGTTTTTTATCTAATTTTTTATTGTGCAGGAAATATTTGTTTTTTTTCCTTCGTTTCCAATCCCACGAGATGAAATTATGTTGATGCAATATACTCTGTTTATTGTTGTCATTACCTTTTGGTCGCATCTTTGGATGCATCGCTCATTCACCCAAGCCTTTGCAATTTCACTTTCTCGTTCTCTCTCTCTCTATCTCTGCTCTCTTTCTCACTCTCTTTCTTTCACTCTCCCTCTCCATCTCTGTGCTATTCTTTGTATGGAACACACCGGGAATAATCGCCAGACGTAGCCACAAAAAGAGAAAATGAAGAGGGAGACCAAAACAAGGAACAGTTTGATGGTGTCGTAGATCATTTATGCTTTTAGAAATAACGGATAAAAAAATGACATAATTAATTTTTTTAACAGTTCCATGCCCGGTGTCATAAAAGTATAAGTGGAAGAAGCGACTTTGATATACATACGCTGGAATTGGAGTTGTGCGGATACTATTCATAGTAATTTAAAAAGAAAATGATCGGTAATTATATTGTCTCAATTAAGTAAGTTTAAAATAATCAATAACTGTATGATCTCGATTTAATACATTTATAATAATAAAAAGTTATTTTTTTTACATTCGATAATCGCTCCGAAACAAGTCTCTGGGATAATTGAAAGGTTTTTTTATTGTGCGGGGCATAAATGTTATTTCCTCTTTCCTTATAACATTATTATTATTTATTTTAGGATTTTGTTTGATCAAGATCTAATCATAAGATTTAAGTTAAGTCTTTTTTATTGCAAATTTATACCTGCTTCGTCGTTCCCTCACTCTTATTTCCGTCGCTGCCTCCGAGTCGAATGGGGTCGGAGGGCTCCTCGACAGCTGTGTTGCCCACGGACTTGCCAGATTGGCACTCGCGGATGCGTTCCTGGAGAGAGAGAAAAGAGAGATAGAAAGAGGATAGAGAGAAGAGAGAGAGAGAAATAGAGAGCGAGAGAGAGAGAGAGAGTGAGAGAGAGAGAGAGATTGAGAGAGAAGTGAAGAGTCGTGGCGGACCTTGGAACTGAGATGAGTCTCGTCGATCGCCATAAGAGACGCCATCTCGGAGGTGTTGGATGTCATATCTGAAAAGGCTTCTTTCGATCCTCAGACCATGATAAATAATTAATTTGAAATTCTTTAAACATATTTAGAATTTTTTACTATTTAGTTTCTTTAAAAGTTTACAAAGAGCATTATGAATAACTTTTAATTAAACAATCCTTAAAATCGACTCTCTAAATCTGTGCAATTGATTTATCAAATAATAAAAAAAGTTGAAGGGTGGGATAGCAATAACCTTGAAAAGAGCAGAGCGGAAGGGATCCGACCGGGCGCGACGGGTGCCTCGCTGGAGAATGAGTTTGAAAGGAGTGGGAAGCAGGACTGAGAGTGAGCGCGTATGAAGTGTCATTTGAATATGCTGAATCGCAGCGGTTTCATATGTGGTGGGATATAAAAAAAAATATAATGGGTTGCTGATGATAACAACGGCGACTTCTTAAAACTCCTCATGCGAGCGTATGTGGGGTGTGGCAACCGAGAGTTGACATGCGTTACATTGTCGATTTTGTCATGAGGTGGTTCTGATTCTTCTTGTAATAGTAGGGGGAATGGGAGAGAGAGAGAGAAAGAGAGAGATCGAGATCGAGCTCAATGCTGAGAGGGCGAGATGAAAGGGGGGGGGGAGGGGAGAAGGACCGCCGCTTTATTCCTTGTTCAAGCAGTTCAGAGTGCCTTAACTGTTGCAGAGGCCGCCCGTGCAGCACTAGGCCTCGCTAACTACAGAATTCCGGTTTTTTTTACTTGGTTGGTACGTTAAATCGCAACGATTCTTCACGTCTTCAGCAATAAATCTCGGCGTGGTCATTCGGTTTAACCTCATGTAACAAAAAGACGTTGTTATTGTAGTCAAATACTCTGCCTTTCGACGTAGAAAACGAGAAGAGGGATAAAAGAACCACAGGTTTCTCCCCGGGAACCACTCCAACAAAGAGGAAACTTATAAGGATTTTGTAACTGCATGCGTCAGCCCACCAAATCTTCAGCCGCTCCCTCCCCTCAAACTCATTCCTATCCAACGTATCCCCTCGTCAACACTACCGCCACGACGTCACCATCAACGGACACGCGTACAGGAATGCAATTTTTTTTTTTTACAACAATAATTTGAAGGAAGAGCCTCAAACATGCGACGATTCCTTCCAAGGTAATTAGTGTTTGGTTGTTTGAAGAAGACCACATTCTCTCCTCCATCGCATGTTATCCTTTTCTAGTGACCTTGTTATCTTCATTATTCCAATCGTTATCTTTATCGGCTACCTACCTCCAGAAATGCATTCTCGATTTCTCACCTTTCGCAATCGAGCGTGACGAAACTAAAAATATTACTGGTATCTTTAAAAAAGACTAATATACCATCCATCATTTCAACCGAATTTTAAATAGTTAAACAGATAATATCAGGGATATATCTTATAATCTTAAAATGCCGAAAAGTAGATGGTTAAGAGAGTCAGAACACGGTGCAGGGAAAAAATTTCGAATCAATTTTCCTTCGCAGGGTATTTGTAGCCCCTAAGTCCATCTCAAAAAACCTTCTTTATATCGCTTTTTGTCTCATTTCTCGCCCTCTCTCGCCCTCTCTCTCTCTCTCTCTCGCTCTCTCTCCCATATGTATGTATATCCTCTCCTCCCATCTCATGTTGCCCTTCGCACCCTCTCCACAGAAAAAAAGCTGGCAAATGTAGGTTACACCTCGATATACATAAATTCCTCCACGAGCATGGCCCAGCTGCATTTTCGCGCTAATCTATTCATTTAATTAAAAATGCCGGAATTTTTTCGAAATATAAGAAAAGCGGAACGTTCAAATTACTTTCCATAATGCCGCGAACTTTTGAAAGGATTGTTTTTTTCTATCTCTTCTCGTTCGTTTATGATGTCATTCTATGAATCTCCGCTACGACGTCTTGCCCATTAATGGTACATATAGTCGTGTCTTTCTAAACCTCATGCCCTCTCGCCCATGTATGTATCAGGCAAAAAGGCGCGAATTCAAAATTGTGTTTTGGCTCCTTTAGAAGTCGTTCTCATCCGCGACGTCTGAGAGAAGCCGCTCGAGTCGAGACGCTCAAGGAGACGAATCTGTCAACGGTCAACCGGATAGGTTCATCGAGATTGTTCTTGGGTCTTGCATGGATAGTGGATCTCCCTTTTAAGAATGATGATATTTAGGCGCGAGGCGAAAGTGATGCTAGCGATGAAGTACATCCACTTCATACGCAACCTCTACGTTGTTCACTCATGACTGTCACGGAGCTTGCCATTGGGCCGAGTGTCTATTCAAAATAGTTTTTTTTTATTTGTGGAAAGATGAATTTTTTCATACAGGGGAAGATCGATGAAGATGATATGGAGTCGGACTGCCGATTCGTCGCGCTTGTCCTCACTTTTCTGCTTTCTCTCTCCTTTCTCTCTCTTATCTCTCTCTTTTCTCCGTAACTTTCTCTCCCTCCATGAGTATGACCTGAATCAATCTCGAAACATTAAAATATTTTTGAACTGCTAAGATGTTTTCTGTGGCAATTGAACGAAGGACCGCTAGCCACGCCGATGATGATGCGGTCGTTCTTGGTGTCCTCTTGCAAATCATTTTAATTTTTTTTCTTTTTATTTTATGTGCATTTTCTTTCTTCTTTTCGCGCTAAATTTAATCATACCTGCCCGAAGGCAAGATACAGCAGCGAGAACGGGCTCCTTGGGGTCGAGGACTACGCTGGTCGGGCCGATAGCGAGTCGCTTCATGTTCGTGGTTTAGACTGCCCAGCCGATGCGGCGCGCAGAGCTGTTGAATACCAGAAGATAAGAAACACTGGAATAAACATTTTTACAATTGCATTAAGTAATTCTTTCAACAAATACTCGAAACCTTTGCTGCTTAAGAGGTTCATGTAAATTAATTTTTTTCACTGGCTTTCTAATTGCTGATTTCGAAAATCGCAGTAAATACGTCCTGACTACCGTCTTTCTCTTTGGCACTTCTCAGAGTGGATAAACGGAGACAGTCCTTTCATAACTGTTCGCTTTCCCTTCGCTACGGCTGAAATGTGCTAGGTGAGGACAATAAATTTAATTGAAAATGATTCCTATTTGTTTACAATAAAACTTGATAATAATTGGCTTTGCACTTTTAATTACATTGAAATGAACTAAAAATGCCGATAATGGGAAGGTGTGGAATTGCCCATTCTCTCCCACTTCATCAGTACTACCAAACAACGGGCGGTCGGCGTCGCCCTCTTCTCGATATTTCGAGAGAGAATTATGGATGATCATTTGCCAGGTGAGAAGAAGTATAAGTTTATGAATCACAATCTTTCCAGAATTAAATTAAATCAATTATTGCGGATGCGATACATACATAGTATAGCAAATAATAAAAAAACTCCTATTTATAAGTAGGGATTGAGCGCGAGAGGGAGGGGAGCGAGCGTGAGAGGGAGGGGAGCGAGCGCGAGAGGGAGGGGAGCGAGCGCGAGAGGGAGGGGAGCGAGCGCGAGAGGGAGGGGAGCGAGCGCGAGAGGGAGGGGAGCGAGCGCGAGAGGGAGGGGAGCGAGCGCGAGAGGGAGGGGAGCGAGCGCGAGAGGGAGGGGAGCGAGCGCGAGAGGGAGGGGAGCGAGCGCGAGAGGGAGGGGAGCGAGCGCGAGAGGGAGGGGAGCGAGAGCGAGAGGGAGGGAAGCGACGAAGTCTAGGAGAATGCAAGCAACAGTCAGGAAAGAATCGAGCCGTTCTCAGCCAGTCCGTCTCTCGACGAGGTTCTTCTTCAAGACCGAGTCTTGTTTCCTCGATTATTCCTTGAGCTAATAATATTCTACGGCGGCTGCTTGCTCTGCTGCCGTGTCGAGCCTCTTGGTCCCGCTGGCTGTCGCCACTGCCGCCAAATGATCGGCTGCATGAAGTGAACCCTGGGAAGTCGAAGACACAAAATTCCAAACTCGCTACCTACATATGTGTGTATGTTCATATGCAGATGTGCTAAAAAGTGGATGCTGTACGGACGAAACGGCCCTGCCTCTCACTCGAGCTGCCCTCTCTGCAGGCATGCCCATATCGATATCAACTATTGCAGATCGTAAAGACATATTTCAATCTCTATTTAAGGCTAAATTACAAAATTTCTAAGAAATCCAAATAGTGCCCACGCAAGCGCAAGTCTCACTGAAGGCATTTGCATTTCGGATTGGCCACTTACCTAATATGGAGTATTTTTTCTGTACTTTTATCCGACCTCGGGATGGAAGCCAAATAGGCAGAATTTATGTTCGCATGGAGGGCGCGAAGGGAGGATCCCTTCTGAATCCCGGAAAGCGGCGGAAACAAGTATCGTTAATAATATTTTTTTTCTGATGAGCAGGAATGATTGGTCTGGCAATGATGGCATCGTGGACATGACTGAACTGCCGGCTGAATAGACGTCACTACTCCCCTTTCCATCCTCCGATAGGCCGCGATAAAAATGGATCTCTGACCTGTATGGTTAAAACATGAGGACGATTCCTTAAATTGATTTGTCAATATAACAGTTTACGGAAACGTTGTCTTTCTAATATTATTTTTGACGCTTTCAGCAGGAAAAAACATTATGAGATTTTTATCGAGAAATCATGGCCGTTTTACGATTGACGACGACGATTGTTTAAAAAAAGACTTTTGGCAACTCGAGAGTCGCTTCTCAATATCTTCCTCCTAGCCAGTCGCCACAGTACTATTTCTCTTCTTTTCTTCCACATCTTGTTCATTGTGTACATAATTTTTCAATCTATGAATTGGTTTTTTCTTTAATTTATGTATTTTAATTCCTATTCTTTTACCATAAGAAAGGTAATAGTATTTCCGTAGTCTATTATAGGCGCGTAATCGACTTTCTATGTCGCTGTTGTTCTTCATTCCCGGTTTCAAAATCACCTTTCACGAATGTCGACTTCCGCTTCTTTTTCTATATCTTTTCTCCTTCTCCATTTTGCTCGCTCTTTTCTTTACATCGGTTGCTTTGTTTTTCTTCTTGCCATTAGCAGATGATTCTTCGCCGCTCTCTCCAACTTTTTTTTGCCACGAACCCTGTGTAAACTGCCGATCGCTTACGATCTATTCCAGTCTTCTCTGTTTTAAGCATTTATTCGTACAATTTTACAGTTCATTTGGAAGCAGAGCAGAATAGCAATGACATTTGAGTTGTCTTCATTAAGGTCACCTTGATATGTACATACAAAGAATATAATATATTATCAAATAGTTGATCCACTTCTACCTCATCTCATTACAAACTGATCGTGAGCTTCTCTGAATTTGCGTGAAGCTCAAATCGCTTGGAGTAGTCTGATTCCTGTGAATGTAACTGAATCTGTTTATTTAGTTATTTATGTACATACATAACATATTTAAACAGTTATATGTTTATAGTGGAACTTTAATGAAACATGGCATCCTTTCCAATATCGTTTCTTTCTAATAAGTTGAAGAGCATACTTTTCCAGAAATGTAGGATAAAATGAATACTTACGCAGCCAATCTTCGGCGGATGAGCGCGAGAATTGCGCGTCTGTAGTCCGCGATGAAGAAGAGCATAACAAAGGCGTCAAGGAGTGGGAAGAGCTTCATTAAGAAAGCTTTTTTTCGCCCTCTTCTTTTATTATTCGTCACAAATAAAGTATTTTTCATTAGTAGTACATAGTATCAAATAAAGTAGTTTTTGCTGCCATTTTATAGCTGAATTCAATATACTATGACAATGAACATGATCAAAAGTATTTCCACGTGATAAGATCACGTTCTCTGATTGTTGATAAAAAAAGAGAGAAAAAACGCGACCTCGACCAGTGAAAGAGCGTAGTCGCAAAAGTCATGATTGTCAATGGCAATTAGTGGAGAGCTCGTCGTGATCGAAAAGGGCAGCGCGAGAAAGACGAACGGAATCAGAGTCTATAATAAGACGATGAGAAAAGAGTTTCTGATCACATAGATATTTCGTAGAGTGTGAACACTTTGTGCACATACAGACAATCATATGTATATTCATCTACACCTTTCTCTTTCCTACTTTCTCGCCTTTGTTCAATCATCACGCTTCCTTCTTGTAACATCCATGTCCTCCCCCCCCCCCCGCCTCCTTTTCACATTATGTGCTCCCTTCGCTTACATCTGTCTCGTTTCAACATTACTCATCCTCTAATTTCCCTCTTGATCACGTTCCTTACTTGAATGCACAGCGTGAAGAAGAGCTGCCGCTGTAAGCTCCGCGTCCGAGCTGTTAGATCCTTGTTTCTTATTTCACGGAGGATTACGAGCAGACAAGCCAAGATGAACGAAAAGTTTAAGCACATTAAAAGGCTGGTAATTGCAGATGCCAGAAGATGCCTTTTATTCAGCTGACCGTCCTCGTTCTCAATCAAAAATACTTTGCTTCTCTTTTTATCGATTTACTATTTCAGGTATTTTGGCGCGAAGCAACTCAATTTGAATTTTAAAAGAGATAAACATTTCATTTCACGGACCACATAGACAGCTGCCATGACATTCGTGTCGCTAAGATGCATGTCGTACTTTTGAAAAAAGGCCTTGTCCAAGTCGTCAAGTCCGGATGAGTCCGTTTTGAATAAACATTGGCAGCATGCAAACCACGCCATCGCCTAGAACATTACGGACAATATAATTATCTTTCTTTTTTTTCGAATAGTTACTATAAAATAGCTCTAAGAGTGTTCATCCTTATTCCACTGGCTGAAAGAAATACCTCGGAGAAGAAGATGACGACAAGAAGGGCTACAAACCACGGGCGATCGAACAGTTTGAGGTTATGTCTACTGAAAGTTAGATATTTTTCCACCACAGTTGATATCCATTTCTGTTGGTCTTATCCAATTAATATACTTGCCAGCTGATGAGAATTAAAATCAGACCTTTTCAGTGCGAGAAGTCGATAGAGAAAGTGAAAAGAGAGCAAAGTAAATATACTTGAAAAAGAAGCACTATAAAGAGGTACTGGAATCTGCAAAGACATTTGGAGAAAAAAAAGGGAGAGAAAACAACATTAAGTTATGTAGTAATTTTTTAATAATCTGATTTAAAATATCACAAAAATTTTTAACGATTGTGAACTGACGACATTTCGAAAGGCCGTGGTGGTCACCAAGACAACGGCTCGATCATCACAGGCTATTTTCTAATAAGTGAAATATAAGCCCAAAAACAACAGTAACTTGGTTATAGTAGACTTGCAAATTTTTTTTTGAGAAAAAGTGTGATTGTACCGGTTTCACGATCACATGAAGTAGAGTGAGATAGAGGTCGTGAATGGCAAATGACAGCAACAGAAATTTGTACTTTCCAATCAGTGGACTTGACCACTTTACTATGCAGTAGATCAGTACGACGTGTGCTGCTACGGATACGGCTAAAACGATTATTATGATTTACTTAATTTTTAACCACAATGAAAACCAAACAAACTAACAAAAAACAGCGAAATTAACTATGGAGAGTATCCTTAGATGAGCAAGCATGTCGTTAGCGATAATCAGGCGAAATCTGACTTGATGATGGGCTTCTGGAAATTGAATTACAAATAGTTATAAAAATCACGGCATGCAAAATAGTAATGCATAACAACATACATATTTCTTAAATATCCTAGTACCCTTACTCAGGTCGAGGAATCTTGGTATTGCTTCTCATATATAGTAGGATCAGGTATATCTGCAACGATGAGAACGTAGAGAAAAAGTCGATGAAGAAGGAAAGAGGGAAAAGAGAGGGAATAGAGAAGGAGGCGAGGCGTGGTTTATCGTAGGTGGGAAGGAGCACCAGGATGAATGGAGGACCTATGGAGGGCCGGCAAACTGCCTCCGGGCAAGAACCTCCAGATGAGTCATATAGAAATATAGAGGAGGGGCAACTAAGCCAAGCTACAAACTGTACACATGGAAGATACAGACATACATATGTATGTATATGTATATGTATGTACATACAACCATACATGCATGCGAGATAATTCTAATATTTACAATTATTTATTATGGTTCCACTGCATACGACGTCGTAACTTGCATTCTAGAATGTACATATGTATGTACGTCGAATCGAAGGAAAAATTAATGTTATAATCTGCGTTATTAATTGTAGCGTTAATTTCAATAACAGCGAGCCAATAACGGGAGGGTTTTTCATTATGTCTGGCCATTATTCTCTAATGAAATTATTGGAAGTTGCAGCATTGATGTATTACGTGAATGGGGAATGTTTCGAGACCTTGCAAGTGATTCGATGTTATCGGTAGAATTTGGAAAAGACATATTCTTCTATTATGCTTTTGACTAAGTGGCGTGTGATGATGGATAAATTACAATTATAAGCACAAGTAAAAAGATTAATAAAGGAAAATGTAAGAACTACCATAAATTTGGATAAAGTGCCTTTTGGATACCAGGTACATATTGTACTAACATGGACAAATATCACAAATGTTACACATAAAATATCCACGGGTAACCATCGTGCTTTAAATGAATTTCTTTCTTCATTTAAGACCTTGACGCGATTACATACAACATTAACACCAATACAGAAAAGCCATTTTATTTAATTTTCCTGACGCTTTGTACTTGCAAGTGTAAATCGCTCCGTGCGATTAAATTATATGATTTATATTTCTCGTATTCTAAGGAACATGTCTCGTTGACTCTGGTTTTTCATGCCGAGAAACGAAAGGTAATTTTCTACAATATAGGAAAGTCTGGTATAGAAACTTTGACAATTAAATTCGTGGGGGAATGCAAATGGCGCGCTGCTGCGCTTTTTTGACTCTGTTGTCGTTGGAATGTTGCCGAAAATCCGAGAAAGATAGTTTCCTGGAATAATTTCTATGATTGACAAAAATCCAAAGTCGCCAATGTCGAGGGCGACGAGTGGCGCAGTGATTGTTAGCAGGCAAGGCATGCAGAGAAAAACAAACGGAACGAGCGTCTCAATGGAAATCGAAGTTCACCTCTTTTGACTAAAATTTTTTATTAAGTTGATTAAATAGTGAAAAGTCACGTATTGATGTTAACGCTCGTACTTTGATCTGCCGCACGATTAATCTCCCTCGAGGACACGGACAAGCGTCTCGGATATGTCCAGGACATTTTCTGGGGTGGCAGACACATGTCCCAGACACTAAGAAAAATGCCTATGTTAATACCCGTGTCTCGCATCTGTCTCTCAGGTGTCTTTGAAATGTCGCAGACACTTTTGGAAAAATATTATGTCCAAGACATTGAGAATGTCTGGGACAATGTCCATGACATCCTGGGAAGGCGAGAGAGTATGCAATTTTAAGAGAGGCGAAACAAACACGCTAAATGTAATTTCTTGTCTCCGAGACAAAAGTTATGACTTCGTCTTATTGAACGCGCAATCGTACTATTTATACGTACTGTAGCTGCCACTTTTGGCAGTAGAAGCAGTTTTCAAACTGTTTTTTTTTACTTCGCATTCATCGTCGTTTTGCTTATTTAATTCTGTGATTTGTTCTCAAATACTTTTTGATGATTAAATAGATGAGCTCCGCTCACTTGACCAGCGAATAGAAGAATTCTTTCCGCTTACAGAAGATGCGCGTCTAGGCGTTCTTGTTGGCAAAGCAGCTCCATCCACTTCCGACTTCAGAACAGCTCCGTTGGTGTCGACGCAGACGCTGAGAAGGTGCGGTCTTCTTTCTTTTCTCTTTTTTTCTTTTTCATCCCATTTTTCATCATGTAAGTTTGTTGAACTGGGCGACAAAATATGCTTGCAAGATATTCCTGTTACCCTAAGTTATAGTAGAGCAAGGAAGGTTTGCTAAATCGTTTTTTTTTTCATTATTGTTGCTCTTTCGGGTTCTCCTTGCCATAATTCGCTTACTAATTTGGCCCGCAAAACACTTTTTTTCTCACTTTATTTATCTATATAATTGCTCCCTCTTCAACAATATCTCAATATGCTATTGTTGCTTATAGTAATCAGCTTGTTGCGATTGCAGTTGGGTGGTGACTCGTCCGAACTGATTGCCGGGGGCTCGAAGGGAGGCGGAGCCGCGGCTGCTTGCTTCTGCAGCCGCCGCGCCAGCCACCGCTCCCAAATAGGAGAAGACGGTGAAGAAGGAAGAGAAGGAGGAGTAAGACGGCGATATGAGATTCGGCCGCCTCGACTAAATCTCTCACTCTCAGAATCTTGTTTTGTTTGATAAACTTGATTTTCGTCGCTCTTCTACATTGACATATTGAAGTAATGGAAGAAGATATCTATGGGATTTGCTGCTGAAAAAGAATTGAAAGTATCTACAAGCATATTTTCGTCTCGAAAATATTCGGAGTGCTGATTAGAAGAATTGAAAATTCAAAAATGGGAAGTAATTCCAAAATGCTTAATGTCTGATGCTGCTTTGTGCACTATTCTTTCGTCTCCATTGTTAAAGATGAGTGTTCATAGTCTGGAGAAAAAAACATGCAACGGATGCATGTCATATAAAGAAAACAACGGGAAAATATATAAAAAGCGTTAATTTGGCCGCCTCCCTTTGGAAAATTTGTCCCTGACATGTCTCCCAATTGTCTCTGAAATGTCTTGGACAATAAAATGTATTGGACATGTCAGAGACGCTTGTCTGTGTCCTCGAGGGAGATTAATCGTGCGGCTGATAATAGAATTCTATGATTTTTGGTTCAATTATATTTGGTCCAAATTTTCAGTTTACTGAGAGCGCGTCGACCAACAGCTGTTTGGGTTTCTGCCTTTTCAATTAAGGCTGCATTTTCCCGCTTACTATAAAATCTTCCCCCAGCTGCCGTAAGAGTTTCTTCGTGGACCATAAGTTACGTTGCACTGCTCTAAGTTCGTTTTCTCTTTCTATATATGTACATAGACCACCCATAATATTTTAAGAAGGGATATTTGTCGCACAATTGCATGAATAAAAATGAAATCTATTTAGCTTCTGGCGCTATTATTACTGTATTCCGAGACACTCTAACGTCTGCCAGAAGGCGAACTCGAATAAATGTAGGAAAACAAACAATGGTTGATTAACTTGCGAAAAGTCGCGTAATATTTAAAAGCTCGTACTTTGATCTGATCAGAGAAACCGTTTTCTCGTTTTCTCTCACGACATCCCTCCAATCTCTGTTTCTCACAACTCTGTGCATTTCCACTCCCTTTTTCTAAAGCTCTTCCCCTTGGTATTTCTGTGACACTCCCTCTCTTTATCTCTCACTCTCTCTTTTCCTCTCACTCTCTCGCTCAACCTGAATACAAAGTGTGACGAAAAGCTGTCTTTGCACGAATCTCGTCCTGGCGTTGATGGTCGCATGTCTGAACTCGTGAAGAATGAGGCCGAAGCAGACGATCATCAACAAGAAGTTGACCGTTATCAATAATGAGCACACGATCAGCCACAGGATATGCTGCAGATCCAACTTTCCCGCGGTGTCCTGAAAGGGAAAATGCAAAATATCTAAAGTTTGGGGTTAAAAAATATATAGTTCGCTGTGTTCACTATAATAACAACAAGCTTTAAATTTTCTTTAATCCGCTGGTCAACCGGAAACCGCTAATAATTTGCATTCTTGTTTAAAGCGCAGGATGAAGTTAGTACAATTCTCATGCGCAATGTAGACTTAAATATTTCTTAGCAATTTTCAATTATTCACCAATTTTGTTTTTAAAGAGATCTGAAAACATCGTGCGAATAAAATAACAGAAGTTTTTATGATGAAGTAACAGCACTGACCACGTATTCAGCTGCCATGATACCAGCGTCGCCAAATGGAATGCCGTACTTCTGAAGGAAGGCCGCTTCTATGGTCTCCAACCCAGTAGCATTGGTCTTCAGCAAGAAGTGGCAGGCTCCAAACCATAGCAGAATCTTTGAAGAATAGAAGAAGATAAAACATGCTCGTGAAATAATAATAAAAAAATATGCACATCCGTAATTACATAATAGTTCGAATATATATATTTATTCATATGTATGTAAATAAGTAGATGAAAGGTTCTTTTTCACAAAATCATTACCTCCGCGAAGTAGATCAGCGTCATTAGAGCAATGAAGCATTTGCGTCCAAAGAGACTTACGTGACGTGGACTGCATTTTGAGTGAATTTCATTTCGAGTAGATACTTTTTTGTGTCAAAAGTGAGACTGGCTCTTATTTCGTCAAGGACTCCAATCTCCGATTTGTAGGGGACACAAGTAGAGGAGTGCAATTTTAGTAAAAGAGCTTGCTATTTTGCTGAGCATGACAGTGCAAACAAGAAGAAAATCTGCAAGCAAATTTTTGTTAACAAACAGAAACGAGAATTAAGATTCGAGAGTGTAAGTTCCCACCCCCCTCAAGACATTGACCTGGTGATTTTCTGCCGCCTTGAATGTTCATATCGCCTGAGTTTTGTTCCTTTGTTTTTTTGCAGATATGGCGGTTTCCATAAATATATACATAAATGCGTGCCTTCTCGAATGATAACGTTAGAAAACTCATTGCCAATGATTTTCTTCCCTAAGGGCGTCTCCCTTTCTCTTTCTCATATTATTTCTCTCTTAAATTCCCTCTCTCTTCCTCCCTCTCCGTGGGAACGAGGTCATTATGGCACATTGGTAATTAAAAGAGGAGACACTTTGTTAGGGCGCAAGAACATCGAACAGACAAATGAATGACAAGACACTTCACTTCGCAAGACCATAATTCACACTTTTTTTAATTAAGCAAAAACCTCAATTTTGGATTTGCGCATTTTTTAGCAGAAAGGCAAGAGAATAGGTTATTTAGAGAGACGCGACTAAAGAGTGCGGAAAAAAAACAAGAAAAATTTTGCAATCTAGAAAGGCAAGAAAGAAAGAAAGAAAAAAAGATTTACATTTACAGTGAAAATCCCCATATCTCTTTCGTCAACCCGGTACATTTCTGCCGCGATGATCCTTCATGTTTCTAAGATTTGACGCTGCACCGATTTGATGGCAAAAGTCGTCTATATGCAATACTTTCTCTCTACCTCCTCCTCCTCCTCCTCTCTCTCTCTCTCTCTTTCTCTCAGTCTCTCTCAACTCTCACCCTCTCCCTTTCTCTCAGTCTATCGCTCTCTTCCGAGAGTTGGTGAAGGCAGAAGAAGGGAATGGTGCTCGTTGTGAAAACAGGATCTCAGATCCTTTCGCCCGAGGCAAAACTAAAAAAAACCACACGAAAAATGTTCTTATCTAGAAAGGCAACAAGGCGAACGCCACTTAAAAGAAAGAGAAGGAAGGTAAGAAAAAATAATTTATATAATACGTAAATGTCTGCGGCCACTTCGTCAGATTCCGGCAGGCGAAGAATCTTCGAAATCCCTCCCATCCTGGATCCCTCGACCATTCACTAAGCCTTGATTAACTGGATAAAACCTTTTTTTTTATAATACGTAAACATTGCCATATCTCTTTCGTCCAAGTAAAATCAGGCGGGATCTGATTTATTTTTGTTTCTAAAAAATAAAAACGGACTAAAAGAACAGAAAGGCATAATAAGTAGAATGAATTAAATTTCGCAAATTTGCTTGTGTATTTACATTCCTGGATTTTTTTCGCTATAAAAATTTTAGCTTGTAAGAACTGGGAGTCTAAAAGATGATTTAAAAAAGTTATTTTGCATCGCAGCCCTCTGTTCCAAAAGTGGAAAGTACTGCAAACAAATTTTTCTTAATAGATGGGGAATGACGATTAAAATTCGATAGTGTATTTCAAGATATTGACCCGGTGCTTTTCTGCCGTGATGAACTTTGGTCACAATTTCTTCAGCCGAATGCTTACTTTATTCCTCTTTCTCTCTCTCTCTCACGCACACTCGTCGTCTCTCTCGCTCTCCCTCTCTCTCTCTCTCTTTCTCTCTCTCTTTCTCTCTCTCTCTCTCTCTCTTCATCGTTCCAACTATCCTCCAGCTCTCTCCTTAAGCGGGCGCGACACCCTCTTCGTCTTCTTCCTCATCGCTTCTTTCATCAGCGGCGCCCAATTTCGCCTTCCGCGCCAGCGCAGGAAAGTTCTTCATCTCTGGGTCTCTCTATTCTTCTCTGTATATCTCTCTTTCTCTCTCTCTGTATATCTCTCTCACACACACACACACTCTCTAGCATCTCCCTTTATATGGAACATACAGCGAATAATTGCCAGACATATTTTATTGTGCAATAAATTTTTGTTTTCCTCCGTTTCAACTATCCAATCACGTTAGATGAAATTTTTATTTATTGTTGTCATTACCTTCTGGTCGCTTCATACATTAGGTGTCCTCGCTGATTCAATTAAGCCTCTGCAATTTCACTTTCTCGCTCACTCTCACTTTTTTTCTCTCTCATCCTTTATTTCTTCTCTCTTTCTCAATCTTTGTACTATTCTTTATAAGGAACACACAGGAAACAATCGTTAGACGTAGCCATGACACAATAAGAACCAAGCATACGTCACTGGGCATCTTCGATAAGAGAAGAGGAAGAGTGGGACCAAAAAGAACAAATTGATTGTGTTAATAAGTTCAAATTAATCATTTCGTAGATAATCTTCACAATTTTGGAAATACGCTCCAAAACAAGACGCCGGCATAATTCAATAACTTTTCATATTGTATTTAAAAAAAAACTTGGCGATCACTTATTATAACGAAGAGTGACAATGACGATGATCTTCTTGTCTTAAGAAATGAATGATGCATATGTATGTAATGATGCAGTGAAAAAAGAGGCCTAAAACTTATAATAAATCATAGGGATTATATAAAGTCGGAAATGCTAAGCCTTACGAATGGCATAAATCATGCCAGTAAAACGATGTTTCTCGAGCTGAGAGATCCATAAACAATGTACTTATGCATATGGATGGTTGAATTCATTGAGGAGCTAACCATTTTTGTGTTTCTCTGCTCCGCCAGTTTATATTTCACAAAGATGTAAAACAGGACGCGCGAGGGAAGTCAATGTTCTGTTCAGATCCTCAGATCCTGGGCGAGAGGGATTAAAAGAAAAATTAAGTAGTAATATTATTTTTTTTTAAACCGGTGCACTACAGCAATGAGCTTGAGAATCGGGATAGATATTTATTTAGCATTGAAATAACGTTCTGGTGGTTATAAGTTAACATTGCTGCATTTAAGTATTTCGAATGTCCTCTGAAGTGATATGGATAGCAACGAATTCGAATGGGGCCACATGAACATTCAAGGCAAGGGAGACGCCTAGCACTACACTGTCTTCCACAACACGAGGGTGGCCATCGATCTCTCTGGCGGTCACGACTACAATTCGCTGAAGGGCACCTGCGCATAGTCACCCAGCCGCCCATCCCCTCAATTATCTCGTATAAATGTTTCGTGTTCTTTTTTGTTCGGCCAAATTGATCTGCATTTCCGTTACAAATGCATCTGGTAGTACGTATGTAAGCTTGTTCTTATTATTTACGGTGCAAATACGTCGCAAGACATTTAAGAAAACCTGTTCTTTTACTTGGTTTTTCTGGCCAATTGCAAGGCTTCATGAGAAGACGAAAATATGCAAACATCCAAATGCACAACAATTGGCGCCCAGTCTGGCGCCAATCGTCGTGCATTTGGATGTTTGCATATTAAATAGCATTAAACATTGAAATAGTGTATTTGGAGCAGGAAAGGTGTTAAAAAAGGAAACTATGTTTACTGGTTGATTGGGAGAAATACAATTAAAAGAAGTGATAGGTGGCTGAATTTTTTTTGGCGTCCAGTTTTGGCGCCCGTCATTGTCCATACTGACGCTTGCATATAAAGGTGAAGAAAAGAAAAAAAAGTTTAAATAGCTGGTTCTGAGCAGTAAAGAGAAAAAAATGTCCTTTTGAAAAAAAAACTTACATGATATTGAAAGTGTGAAAAATGATCCATTGCCACTTCGTCAGACAATGGATCATTTTTCACACTTTCAATATCGTCTTCTATTTAGCAGCAGGTATATGTACTTAAGAAAGGAAAAGATTTTGCATTCTAAATTGCATTTTGTCAGATATTGGCTAGCCGGACGGGTGGGCGGAGCGTCGATCAGAATTCACTCGAGACTAAAAATAATTGAGGCATATCGAATTTTAAGACTCCTTTCTTGCGTGGTTTAATCTGGTAACAGTTTTTCATTGGAACAGTGGTTTTAGTGATAAAGTTATACATTGAAGACTGACGATGTGCTCTGCCATACTCTACTTACCACGGTGCGCCGATATCAAATGAAATAAGTAGAGAAATGTTGGATTCATCACTTTAGTCTTTTCTCATCCATACCCTTTTATTTAACTTTATAAAAATGGAAAGAATTTACGAGTGGATATATTACCTTTCCAGAACTTTGCATATACATAAGTAGATACATTACATGATAGAATGATCAGGCCAGGTATGCTGTTTATTTACGCAAATCTCTTCAAATGTGCAATTTTAGAGAAGTTGTCTTAAAAAGTACACATCGAATAGATTCCTTTTCGTTACTAGCCTTTATGCGAGGTTTTTATTGCCAAAATTGCATGACGTTAGTGGAGTTAGCCTAGTTTGTCGACATGAAAAGAGCGAGAGAGTGCGAGAGTAAGAGAGAAGAGGTACAGAACGAGGTAGCTTGACAATGACGAATTGACGTCAGTGGCCAGTCGACTCAGCGGATCCAGCCGCTTCCTCATCGCCTTCTCGCCAATCGCTGTCGCTCCCTTCCACAATGTGTTGCGCAATGTCCTTCGCGACGGCGGGCCGTCGAATGTCGACGATGTCGCAGAATGCGCAGCACTCCGGGCAGTCGGCGTGCTTAAAGGAGAGCAGCTCACTTCAAGGATTATCAAATTACTTTATGGACGTCGATCTATTCGCATCCGTCCAAAAGAGTACTTCCAAAAAAGTATGAACCTTTCTTTTTGTCGACCTAATCTCCAAGCAATGATTTTTTTTTCTTCATAAACAATCGATCGATCGACAATAACCGTGGCAAGGTGGAGGAACAGGCAGGGGGAGTGGAATGAATGGGCGCAGGCAAGGAAAGCGATGTTGTACGACTCGGTCCCCTGGGCACAGGAAATGGTGGTGACTATGGCGAATCCGGGTTCCTACAAGAAAAAGTTATCCATTATCATATTTAGTAGTATAAATAGACTGGCCACGTTCACTTTCTTACTGAAGAAAGGAAATATAACATATAACGAAATATTAAATACGAAATAAAGAAAAGAAATATAACGAAATATAAAAGAGGGAGCAACAGGCCTCTTCGACGGTTTCAGTTCCATGCAAGACGTGGACTCCTTTAACTTCCGAGCGACAGAAGGGGCATGCTCCATTCTGAAGTTACTCAAATATAATTAAAAGTTGGCATGATTCCATAGTTTGCTGGAAAAAGAAGGGAGGTGAGAGATGGAGAGAGACTGAAAGAGAGGAGAAAAGGGGAATAGATCGAGGGAGAGAGAGAGAGACAGAGAGAGGATATGTATATTGAGAATGAGAGAAGGAGAGGCTACTAGATGGGGAGGGAGAACTGGAATGTGAGAAATCCCAAGTAGATAGAAATAAGGGGAAGCATAAAGCTGCCGACCTGAGCCAACCATCGCATGATGCACTGTGCATGGAAACCGCGGGCGCATCCCCAGAGAACCGCTTGCCGTTCGCCGCCGTCCATCTCGCGGAGGCAGACGGCACAGGTGGAAGCGGCCTTCTACAGCAAGAAAGAGAGCGATGGCTTCTCGCGAATCTCTCGGTCTCCATCAATTAGTCGGAGAAAATATAATATGGAATTTTTTGCGCCCTTACGAGGGAAGCGACGATGGGCATTGTTGGAGGCGGAGAGAGAGATGAGACGCCGCCGCTTCTAGAGTAAAGTGAACTCGCCTGGTGAAAGCTTGAAAGCCATCATGACATGGGCGAGCATCTCGCAGACTAACATTCTAGTTATAACAAAACTTGGAATAAGAGATCTAGCCAAAAAAGTGCAGGTATTTTTGGCATTAGTACAACGCTCATTTAAATATGGAGTATAAAAGCATGCATGAATTGGCGCGCGAGGATGATGACGAGCGCGGCGCGACGGTCGTCGCCAAACTTCTCCACAATCTTTTGCGCCTCGTCGGGGAAGCGGCGGAAGAAGTTATAGAGAAGTGAAATTCGAGGGAGGCGGAGAGTGCGGTGCGGGTGAGGGCGAGTGGTCAGCGAGATCAGCCAGCCGAACATGCCTGGTCGTGCAATGGAACGAACTTACACTTCCAGGAGAGAACGCGTGAATATTCTTGTTCTTTTCACATGTTATTATATTCTTTTTCTTATATCATATTCATATGTTATTTATATTGTTATTATACTCATGTTATATATATATATATATATTTATTATAATATTATATGTTATTATATTCATATTACAATATTCTTGTTATAGTTCTTTTCACCACATCTTATTGAATAGCACACTATAACACATGACGTACCTGCGCCAAGGAAGGAGTCCAAGTTCGGCTCGAGGATTTGCGAGAGAAGAATCTCGAAGATGTCGGCATACTTCGACACAGTCATCCAGCAGACGTCCTGATCGAGGCCGACACGCAGCAGAGAACGCAGAAGACAAGATCGCTCAATTGGCCGATTTTACACAATTAACTAAGGTACTTAAGTGTGCCTACACGACATCTTTGCATATTAAATAATTCCAATTTTTTTTCCACAAACCATCTCCTAACTTTGTTGGTTATAATTCGAAATTAAGCGATGAACAGTCTTGACATTTTGCTTCAGAATACATATGTACATCAGGACTTTCTTACTTTCTCAAGAAGTTTGCAGCCGAAGTGGCGCGCAAGGAGGTAAACAATCCGAGTGAGGTGTACGACGAAATCGTTGCAGTATTCGGCATCATAAGAATTCTGAGGAGATCTCGCTATTACATCATCAAAGTTCATTTTAAAATTTTTAGCATATTACTTTAAAAATCACAAGAATTGAAGACCGCACTGCTTGCTTGTTTGTTGATTAGATGCCCACACTTCAAGAGATCAGGAAAGAACAAGGAGGAGACTGATAGGCACCGAAGGTTGCTCACGAGGCTTCTCGAGCCTGATCTCGGCGGCATCCAAGAGGGGAGCCACCCACGACGAAGGGAAAAGCTCACGCGACCAAGCGGACTCGAGAGAGCTCTCGACACCCCAATCAACGTGACTGTAAAATGGAATCATTATCATCATCATACTTTAGAAGTTCAATAGTGTCTCTAGCAATGTCTGTACTTGTAACAACTAGGCATGCAAGCGGATGGACCGACCTAGCGCTAACGTTCGAACAGTCCGCAATTCGACTGCATACCCAAGACTGCATCTGATCATCTTGCGTGATTTCCACGTAGAGCGCCCGAACTAAGGCCACCTCAACCACCGCGAACTCAAAACCTCTTCCAAATCGTCTTTCAAACTGGTTTTGTTTCAAACTACATAAATGCAATCAATTCCTGGTAAATAGACAATGCTAAATGTTCTGACAGACGGAGTAGTCCAGTAAGCATGAAACGTCGCGAAGAAATGAACTTCTTCAATGGTGAAATGCTTCTCGTCGACTTTGAGCAATTCACGCGTGGCTGTCCAGATGGTCCTTGCCATCTAAGGATCATCTTGTACTCTTAGAGTACACTTTCTTGCCACTCGGCATTTCTTCGAGATGGAAAGAAAACACTTCTCATGCACCTCTGCTGCATCCCAAGGCGCATGTCCGTCCCGTTCGTTGTAGAAGTCGAAGTGCATCACGATCAAAGGGAAAATGCCCTCTGCCACGAGCGTCCGATCATAGAACGGCTCCGCGTTCATCCGCTCGAATCTGTCAGCGTCGAGGTCACGCAGGAGAGTCATCTGGAGCATGGAGAATTTATTATCTAGCATAATATCATTTTATATCATAACAAATATGTAATTACCGTCACAACACGGCACTCGGCGCACCGCTCGGCCTGCCAGCGAATAATATCGCGAGCGATATCCCGTCCCTCCGTGAAGTTTGCTGCTGCATCGCAGAGTGAGGATGTCGCCAGCACTTCGTACAGCTTGCTCTGATCAGGAAACGTGAACAGTTTGCATAATCAATTAAACACTCTCCATATCCTTATGGCTCCAACCTAATCTCTCTCCTTCTACCTATTCCTTTCTCTCTCTCTCTCTCTTTGTCTCTCACTCTCTCTCCCTCTCGTTTTTCCATTTCCGACTAACGTGCTCGTCGTGAAGCAGGCGAGAAGTGAAGCCATGGTGCACGCTGGACAAAGCGTCCATGATGTCCAAACGTTCAGACTGGGGATGCCCACAGGAGGCGGCCACTCGCAACAGTCCAATGGCCTTACAAAGTAATGATAGGAGAACTGTATTCGACACTGAATTTTGAAACTCCAGCGCTGATATTCTCACCAATTCTGGCGAGCCGTAGCCTTCCCATTTATCCGCGTAAAACGCTTTCCGCAGGAAGACGGCGGCTGCTAGCTCGATTTCAGGAGAGAATCTGAGAATGAGCCGGAGAATGTGAAGGAGTCATAGCAAACGATTTATTAGAGAAGATCGGGATATGTGCATATATGAATGAATACATATGTACACAATTTGTATATTTTTATGTGCTTACGATTAGACATTATATTACGCCGCTTTAGTAACAAAGGTTTAAAACCTGAGGCGAAACCTGGTGGTAAAAGCCCTAACTTCATGTCAGCCAAATCACGTTTAACCACATAAAAGCTTCACCACGATGGCTATTCCTCAACTATACCTCGTCTCTGAGTCATTGGCTGCCAAGAGGAGAACGCGACTGTGGAAATGCGCCTTGTCCTTCTCCAGAATCGACACGAAGAGTACTTCATCGCTCACAATTTCTTCGACGAGAGCACGGATGAAGGCCCCCTTAACCTCTCATTGTCAGGCTGTTAGACATTTGCGAAAATGACTATTAGAACAAATGTTTTATAATCCACTGGTAATCATCACCGAGGGTCCGACGTCGTTTTCATTGCACAAAAACTCAATGATCTCCAATGGAGTTTCTTCATCGCTGCTGCTGAAGGCGAACAGCGCCGCATGCCAAAGAGGCGTAGCGATCTAAACATGGCTAGGTTATTTATTGGCTTGCAAAACGATTTTTACGGGATGAAGTTTACCCATTTTTTTCATAATAAAAGTAAGTTCATGTACCAATAAACCAGGATAAATAGTTTATCAGTGCAGATTTCGTACCCTGCACCTCCCGCTCTGACCTCCTTTGGCGACCAGGGTGGTTTGCCATCGCGTTTGTAGGAGAATTCAAAGTGGCGACTGAGCAGATTCACCGTGATGAGGAGGTCGGAAAAGCACGCCATCGGCTCAGTGTTCATTCTCTCGAGGCGTCGTTGAATGGTAGGGCCCAGTCCAGGCGATTGCATCATCTGTAATTAACAGTTGTTGATCTTATCATACATTTGAATGGATTTTAAGGTTTAAAATGTCTCGAGATCTTTAAATTCTCTGATTGCGAGGATGATGGAGGACAATCACAGAAAACTAATTACTGCAAGTTCAAATTGCTGCGTTCACAATGGGAGTAGGGACTCTGTCACTCTTTCGTGCTATTTCGCATCTTCCGTGAAAAACATGAGGAGTGCTCAAGGGGAAAATTCATACAAGTTTTCGATGATAGCCCTCCTATAAATTCTCTTAATAACTCCATTATATATGATTGTTTTGTCTGTTTATTTACTTATTTTTCATTGTCTATGCTTATTCTGACTGTTCTTTCGTTGCACTCGTTGCAGTGTTCAGATCAGAAAGGACCCCAGTTCAGAAAGGACACCAGAATACATCATTATAAAATTATTGATATTCAAATAATATTTAGATTTGTCTATTCTCTCGCTCTCTCTCTTTCTCTCTCTTACTCTACGAACTCACTCTCTTCTTTTCTAGATCTCAGGACACCAAAAAGGGAGTGCAGTTGTCGGAGAGGAAAAATATCAATTTAGCTGGCTATTTTCACTTTGAGACTGACAAACTTATCCAACTGTAAAATCGCTGTCCTGTTACGACGTTAAACTTTTATGGCGGGTGTTGAAATATAAACCGCCTGGCCTGCCATTGTTGACCAAAAGAATGCCACGCAATCGTCTAGCAAAGTCCCAACTGTTTTGTCTCCATTTCTTTATAAATAAATAAATAAATTTACCTTACGGTTAACGGACCACAAAAGTCTAAACCGTACTTGAGTTCTCCTGAACTTTTCTCTTCAAGAAAAAGGCGCGAATTCAAACTCGATTTTTTTGGCTTTATTTAAACTATTTTCCTTCTTACTTTGCAGGCCGAACTCTCTTCGACGCTGCAGCATCTGAGGGAGAAGGCGCACGCGGCCACTGAAGACATCTCGAGGATGAAGCAGCTGCAGGATCTGCTCAATGGAAGGAAGGAAGCAGAGTAGAGAGAGAGAGGGAGAGAGAGAAGTAGAGAGAGAGAGGGAGAGAGAGAAGTAGAGAGAGAGAGTGGTAGAGAGAGAGAGGGGTAGAGAGAGAGAAAGAGAATGAGAGAAAGAGAGCAAAAGAGAGAGCGAGAAGGCGCGCGCGGCCACTGAAGACATCTCGATGCTGAAGCAGCTGCAGGATCTGCTCAATGGAAGGAAGGGAGAAGGCAGAGTAGAGAAAATGGGCATGACATACTACAAATTTATTAATGAACTACGACAGAAAAAAATGAAATTGTTTAATGATAAACAATACAATTTTAACATAAAAAAAATTGATGAAGAAAATGAAAAAAATTTTGTTGAATATTTCTTTACCAACTCGAAATGACTGTAAACTTATATGGTGTTGTATCGATTGTAAACCGCCTGGCCTGCAATTGTTGACCAAAAAAATGGTCCACCAAAGTCCTGTCTGCTTTTTCTCTACTTCTCTAGCTCTCTCTCTCTCTCTTTCACTCTATTTCTCTTTCTTTTTCTCTTTCACTCCCTCTCTCTCTATCTCTCGCTCTCTCTCTCTCTCTCGCTATTTCGCTTTCTCTCTCTTTCTCTCTCTCTCCCTTCCCTTCTCACTCTCGCTCTCTCTCTCGCTATTTCGCTATCTCTCTCTCTCTTTCTCTCTCTCTCCCCCCTCTCTCTCTCTCGCTCTCTCTCTCTCGCTCTCTCTCCCTTGTCACGCGTCGCGCGAACGGACGAACGCAGCCTCATCTGCGACAAGAAAGAGCAGGTAACAAAAATAGAATTTGTTATTTCCACTCTATTTTTATTTTGTTTTTATTTTTATTTAACAAGCTTTTTTTCAATTTGTTTAGGAAGCTTTTTAAAAATTTATTCAAGTAAAAAATAAGGAAGGCATAAGTTAGAAGAGAGTGATCTATTACAATCACTTTGAAAATACCGAAAAAGAGAAATACAAAGGCACGTACATTCATGAAAGACACACGAATGAGCACAGGCGGTTTTCATGGCAAGTCGGCAATGAAGAGAAAGAGGGACAAGAGAAATCTCGCTCGTCAGCTTGAAGGCTGTTCAATAAAAGAGGGACAAGAGAAATCTCGCTCGTCAGCTTGAAGGCTGTTCAATAAATGCATTAATAGATGAATCGATTGATGAATGGTGAGAATAAGAAGACGAATAAATTCAGGATGCGAACCGAGTCGCGCGTCTTCTGGCGCGAATGCGGTTGGACTGCGGCTTCCGCGCCTTCTTTCGCCACTGGCGAGGTAATGGCGCTTGCGATAGAGAAGGCAAGTTATTTAATTTTTTTAAAAATAATTTCAAAAATATCATTTGATCAAAAACAAACAATTACATTAAAATTGTTTGAAGATCTTTTACATTTATATTTCCATTTCTTCACTATTCATTAGCCGTCGTTTTCTCTTTTATTATTTGAACATTTGGAAATTTCTGACAAGAATTTACTTCTTATCTCATTCTCAGTGAAAACAAGAATGAATCATTAAATAAATATCTAACTCTATTTACCAGGCGTTCTTTTTAGCTAATACGACGTGTATTTATCACTTTATTTATTTATTTATTTACTAAGTAGATATGAAGGTCTACTCATCATCGCATCG